>JACN01090445.1:0-42426 GCA_000787155.1 Scartelaos histophorus
TTATAGTGCACTTTTCATTCCATTGAACCTCAGAGTGCTACAAAAAAAACAAGAACTTTAAAAACAACACTAACTGCTAAAGGCTAAAAGCATCAACAGTAACCTTTTCTGAATAAAAAAGTCTTTAGATTAGCTTTAAGAGTCCAGACTCTGTGTGGTTCTCAGCTGGACAGGGAGGCAATTCCAGAGTCGTGGTGCAACTGAACAGAAGACTCGATCCCCATTGTTCAGAGTCTAGTGGAGGGAACCTGAAGGAGCCACCTGAACATCTAAGGGTGCGGTTGTAAGATTGTAAAGTGATCAGATCTTGCAGATACAGTAGTGCCTGACCAGTGATGCATTCCACGCACGCATACTTCAAGGTACTGTTCATCAGGCCTTTGCTTCCCCTTAAATGAACCGTATGTAATCTGGGCTTTTACAGATTTAAACAATCACAGCAGAGTCTGTGTTGTGCCTTAACCTGCATATAAACAGCATCTGCTTTTATCTCATGCTCAGTATATGGACACACATCACGTGAAAGCTCAGAACCTCCAGACCTCCTCCCTGAGCTGCACAGGCTGCACTAGCACTGACTCAGGACCGCAGGCGCTGGGGAGAACAGAGAGAATCTTTTCCTTGCCACAATAAAAGCAGGAACATTAACAACTTCCACAATGGGGAGTCTAGGTAATAAACAACTTGTCGAAACAATTGGCACTAATAGGCTTAATATTAACTACCAAATAAGATATAATTCACCAAGCAAAGAACATGAAGCAGAACTTTTCTTGAGCAAAATATGATGTTACAAGTAGAACAGGAGGGCTAAACGTTTTTCACCCTGGGCCATATATTGAAATTTGAATCAGAAGACCACAGACAATCAATTATTCAGATGCATTTGACATAGTTTTGACCTTTAATAAGTCTTAAAACATACATTGCATTGTGATACAGACCAAAAATGTGATGTTATTTAAGTTAAAGTTGTATAATTATTTAAACTTACTGCATAACTTTTCAAGATGGGGGTCTGCCACTATGGGGATGTGATTGTTTTGCCTGGAAAGCTCCACAGTACGGCATTAAACTTATATGTAATGCATTTTTTTCCAATTATGGGTGTTTTTATTGCTCAAAAATGCCTTTTACAACTTGCATTCTTACTGTGAGTGGGGTCACCTCTGCACATTTTGGCCTGGTGGCATCTCCTGCTTGTCTCTATGGAGTTTAATATCCTACATTGAAACACTGCAGGCACCAGGAAAGTTACACAGTGCACCTTTAACACAACTTTCACAACTACTAGTATATTTATAGCCCACTTTTTGTTATGTTGTGAATTGTAGTCCTACGTTAAATATAATTAATGACCCTACATTATGTTTTAGGATTACTGAAAGCAATAAATCAGAGCAGAGGGTAATATTCTGGCATTTAGTTTGTAAAGGCCACTCAAGCTGTTATTGTGCCCTTAGACAAGACACTTAACATGAGTAGCCCAAATCAAAATGATGTGGCGTGCGTTTTACATGATATAACTTATAAAACTATCCAAGACAAATTAAGCTTCTATCAAAAGAAATCCAAACTCCAAGGCTGTTCTCACTGAAAGAGACATCAGCTGACAAGTCTCATTTCTTTAGTCAAACACAGTTGCCCTGCGTTTGGCCGCGATGTAAAACTGTCACTCCAAAAAGAATTGATAGCGCGATAAAAGTTGCCAATAACCTAAACGTGCCTTTCTCTCCCGCGCAATCCATTAGGCGAAATGAAGAGAAAACGCGTCAAAAGCCGGGTGACACTCGCCGTAAATCGTCCCTGACAGCTCCTAATGGCGTGTTATTCCCTTTACGAACAACTGGCCGCGGTGTTATTATTATTTACTTGGAGCGAGCGGCGGTGCAACTTGGCCAAACTACAAGAAACAAGCAGCAGCGACACAAAAACACGGGAGCACACGGCTTATTTACAGCGATCACATCCTTCCTGACTCGGAGTTGTCAGGATTTAACGCGCAGTCATACGATCCCCCTCTGCGCGGAGCCAGGACGCGGTACCCGGGGCTCACCAACAACCAGAGGGGGGACAAGAGAGCGTAAAAAAGGTGGTAAATATGACACAAGCTTCCAAATAGTGACTTACCCGAGCTGCTGTAGATCCGCATCTGTTTGGGAACACCACTTGGAAAGCATTCGGAGTGCGCGTCGGGGTGGAAAACGAGCGCGTAACGTAAAGAGACGTGTAAGCCGAAAGCGGTGGGGAACCAATTAGGGGAAAAAAATCTCCTCACTTCACGTACAAGGGTAACTATTTAGTTGTGGCAAATGGTGCCTAATCTATCCTGAGCATGAGTGGCACTGCTTTGAGACTGACAGGCACCCGACCAATCAGCGTGACGCCTTCGCTTTTTCCACCAATCACGGCGCCGGCGCGGAGCAGGCGGAAGGTGCGCGGTGGAGAAGGAAGGACTAACGGCGCCCTCGTGTGGTTGGATTGTATAGTTTTGTTTGTTATGTTTTCAATTTTAAGTAAACATTCAAGTTTTATAACTAAATGTTGTATAAGCAAAAATAAAAAGGTTTATTTTATTTTTTATTACGTTTTATGCCCACCATTATTGGCTTTGGAAATACCTAATTAGACAATACAATTCTGCGCACACACTGAAGAAACATTTATCATGTAGGTAGGGTGTAATATAACTATTTTAACGTTGTTTAGAAAAAAGTTTTAATGGCAGAACAACAGTTTCTGCTTTCTAATGAAATTGGTCATTAAATTTTGAGCATATTTTAGTCCTAGATGAACATGTGTGATATTATTATTAGATTATGACATTTAGACATGGGTTTGGGGTTTGTCAGCTGCTTGTTTCTATAGATACGGTCACACAGAATGTTCCACAGTATGACGTTAGACAGTTCTCCCTCACATGTATTCAGTTACAGGTGGTTTTATAACTCAGATACACCTAGAAAAACAGGTATTCCAGGTGTGAGCGGGGTCGCCTCTCCACAGATCTGACCTGTAACTTGGTCTGATTTGATGTCCATGAAGATTTAGGTTTAATACCATACAGTGAAATATTCTAGACAAAGCAATAACATCTCCATGGAGAAAAGCATTAGACAGATACCAGAAAAGTTACACAATGTAACTCTGAGAATAATACTTCTGCCAGTCTCCCAGACCATTTTAGTCAGTATGAAGTATATTTATCGATTAAAGCAGAAGTATTACGTTTCTATGGGCTATTAAAAAGTATCTAGATACAAACAACATTTCTGACAATCCAGTCAGGCTCCTTTCACAACACCGAGTCTGCACTTTTAAAGGTTTTTAATTACCTGTTATTCAATTACCTCTTACTCAATTACCCATAATTCCAGATTCTGGTGATTCTGCCGTTTTAGTGCTTTTAGACCTGAGTGCTGCTTTGACACACACACAACTTTTAAATTGGTGGAAAAGTGTGTGGGTGTCAGGGGAACTGCCCCAGACTGGTTCAGATCCTACCTGTCTGGGCATTCCCTCTGTGTCAGACTGAAGGACTCTGCCTCCTTCACTGTGCTGATGCCGTGTGCTAATACAGGAAGTGCTCCACTGTGTTTTTAAACTCTATACACCTTCATTAGAATCATTTGGATCATTTCAGCTCTGAAACTCCACTGCACAAAAGAGAACTGTTAACTTTTCAAGAACTGCTTTATGACACCACAAGGAGAAACAGAGCATTTTGCACTTTGGAGATGCACAGACTGAAAATAAAGGGTTACTTAAACATGTGTGAATGAAACATACACAACTCCAGGTAGCGAGGTACATTCTAACGTGGATTAAAAGAGTAAATTTTGTGTAATATAAAACATTTAAGTTGTCATTACATTCTGGCTCACCGAATAAAGATTTATATATCATCTTTTACAAATATTGCTTTTCCAAACTCCTTGGTATTTGTGAGCTGAGAATCTCGGTCTACTTTATCCACCACTGACGGTAGAACACAGAGGTTGTATTGTGTGAGTGGCATTTCATTGACAGACAGACAACACAATGACATCAATTAAACCAAATAGGCTATAATTAGATGTTTGTAGGAGAAAGTAGATAAACTGGGTCAATTACTTTGTTATTACATGTCAGTACTTTGGAGTTATGAAATGTAACACAGATACTGGTTTTATAATATAAGTATTACATTACATTACATTATATATTATGATTTAAGCCATGTTATAATGTTACTGCATCAAAAACAAACTGGAATTGTGTTTTCTTTCATTCACATTTGAAGAATTCTTTATTATTAGTTTGTCTACGTCTCCAAAACACAACTCCAGGGGTGTTTGTGATTATAACATAGATCAGAAAATAGCATAATATGGACCTTTTAAAGCTAGGTTGCGTTCATCTTTCAAAATAATTTCAGATGGAGGACGGGGGCCTAGTGGAAGATGCGTTTTGTGTTGGATCACATCTTTAGGGATTGGCTCCACAGTCCTGCCATATGGAACTCGACAGACCCGCCCACTTCCAAGTCTGCTCTGGTTCTGGAAGTACATTTTCCATTCATTTTTCCCATAGACTTTCCGACAAATTCAGCCTCTCGATATGCGTTTGCTTGTATGTGTAAAATATTTCTTATATAACAAAAACACTTTATACAACAGTCTTTGCTTTCAGACTCAGCTCCTTCAATGGTTAAACCTTGTGTCTCACTTTCCATCAAGAGTCCAGTCCAAAAAATAGAATTACATAAGTTTTCAAGGAGAAATGTGAAGCAATGTTATGTACTGTACTCAGGCAAGACTATACACTGAAGTACTGCGTTAATGCATAACCCAGTGTTACTGAAATTACTACTAAAAATACTACAACTATGAGACTAAATCTGACTTAACCTGATCACTGTTTTAATGTTTCCTCCTCACAAACAGACCTGGAGTTGTTTTTTGTTTCATTCACACATGTTTAACACACAAATCCTGCATATTTAAGCCGTGTTCTTCTCGCTAACACCTTCTGATGTCAAGTGGTAATACAGGAAGTGCTCCACTATGTTTTAAACTCCAATCATTTGGATCATTTCAGCCCTGAAATTATCAAGCTATACTGAACTGAAGGTAAAAGGCAGCTGAAAAATAACATAATAAAATAAATTAATTAATAAAAACATGTGTGAATGAAGCAAAACACAACTCCAGGTATGTTTTTGAGGACGTAACAACATTATAACATGGATTAAAACTCTCAGGAGTCAATTTTACCTTTAAATGTGTTTTTCTTCTATTGAAATCATATTTGGGCATTTAAAAAGAATCAAAATGCGAAGCGTGCGGTAAAATTTTATTCTTTTAGGGAGCCGGTTCTGACACTGCACGGAGAACGTTTGAATTGGGAGTCTCCCTGGTGAAATATGGTGAAATGTCTAATATAACCAAGCTAGTGTCACCAGGATGCAAACAGATAGATGTTTGGTAATGTAGCGCCAAAAATGATCAGGAAATAATGAAAAGTCTAGTGAAAGTGTCTGGGAATGCACAAGAGCTCTGTAGTTTCAGTAGCCTCCAAAGAACTAAAACCTAAAATCCACATTGTGTAACATTTTATCCATATATGGGTCTGTGGAGATGCACGTCCAAGGGATAAAGGTATTTTTGTGCAATAAAAAAACCCCAAAAAGAAATAAATGGTTTTATTTAGTGTAGATATTGTAGGGTTGTTGTTTTTTAGTTGTCTTAAGCGGTTCTTGGGGACTTATTAAATTCTCTTAAAATGACTCATTATTTATTTAGATTATAAGAATTTGCACAAGAGGGGAGTGTATTAGCTGAAGATTTGGGAGTGAATCTTGTGCTTATTTTGAGCGCTGTTACATGGTGATGGTGGAAATATTTGACCTGCAGTTATCTTTGAGTGTGGTGTCAACATTTTAAAATAATTTTCCAGCAAGATGAGTCATAATATACTCACCAAAGTCAAACAATTTTAAAAATGTATTGGCAAGATGAGCCATGTAAAATCTAATAAGTCGACCTTGCTTGAAAAAAATCTAGGAAATTTCCTTGAAAAATCTGACTAAAGTGGACTGTGAATCTAAAGCTGAGCTACAAGTAATTCTTCAGTGTAGTGAAAAGTAAATTCCTCTTTCATCTAACTAGGCACAGCAAGTTAAGTGTACTTTAGTTTTCATTCATAAAACTCATGTTGTGAAGCTGTGCCAACTCATCAGTCACTTCTTCAAACCTGAAACATGTAGTAACCTTTACTTTAAGAGTAATTCCATCTTACTTGATAAAACCATGGAAACCCATTGCCCTGAATTGAGCAAATAACCTTTAATTTAAGAGTAATTTCATCTTAAGCCGGGTGTGCACTGTGCAGTATTTTTGATTGTTTTACTCAGTTCCAGCTCAAACTCTCCGACCAAATCACAGGGTTTAAAAGTTCACAGCTCACGATTCATGTTCTCACACCATACGAACTACTTCAACAGTGTAAAACCCTCATGAGAGGAGACTGGATTTCAAACAGGTCTGATATTCTTGCACCGGACGATCAATTGCCAATCCAGAGCTGGTTGTGAAGTAATAATCAGTTCTCATTACCCCATGTTTACTACACAAAGCATGACACACGATAAAGCCAAAACTCGTCTAGATCCCAAAAACAGTTGCAGATGTGAAAAATCTGCTCAGAAAATGACAAAAACCGCTGTGTACACCCAGTTTTACTTGGTAAAATCATGGAAATTGATTGTCTTGAACTGAGCAAGTAAATGTTGCTTATGTACACAAGTTAGATGAAGAAGGATTTGAATATTTATCAGTCTTTGAAAAAAAAACATAGCAAAACTTTGGTTCAACTTCAGTTCAACAAAACATGTGTAACAATAAAATAATAAAGCTCGGTCCTTCCATTTCAACTCAACCAAGGCCCCCGCACTTAGGTCTAAAAAAATGCTGGAAGAAATAAAAGGTGTTCAGGTGTAATCGAGCACAGACTGAATGAACAGAGGGAGGATACACTCTCTGGGATGATCAGGGAATGAGCGGAGCTGCAAGAAAAACAAGGAAGTAGCAAAAGGACCAGAAGAGCCTGGGAAATGGTGCTGGACTCAGGAAAAACATGCAAACAAAAGGCAGAACTGTGACATTTACGGTAACATGGATTGTGGAATCATTACCACACACGTTGAAATGAGCTTCTTCTGAATGAAACCATAATTTCAAGCAACATAAAGTAACACGTCAATATAACCGGCTGTTACCGTTCGCTCTGTCTGCAGCACATGTCTGCGTGGTGGTGGTGGAAGGCAGACGTCCAGCTCTACTGTTAAAACATGTCTGTGTCCGGGCTCGTGCAACAGTCGACTATCTGCACAGACTTGGGTATGTTGCCATCTGCATCCTCCTGTATCCTCCTGTATCCTCCTGTATCCTCCTGTATCCTCCTGTGTGCCTCTTGGCAATAACACGCCACTGTTGAAGTTACTTGTCTCATTCAAGTTGACCTGAGTCTAAATGACAAGTAATGTGCTTTTTTGCCCTGAGAGTAACTGTTACTTAACCATCATCATTTAGACCCACAAATTCATAGCGTGAGTAAAATAAACAAGCTGAAAAACTGTAAATAAAAACATTTCAAACTTCCAGAATGGAGCAACTGGAGGCAAAAGTGAAGAGGAACAAAATGTGACTTTCGTGGGAAAACTAGGATTAATTTCAGATTCTCAAAAATGATCAAAAATCAAGGACAATTTGGAAAATGAAAACCACTCAGATCCATGTGAATGATTGAGAGTTCAGTTTAAAAACTCTTACAATCATGTTTTACACCATTGGTTTATTTGACAAGAGATAATGTTAGACAGTAACATTTTTACAAAACCAAAATCCACATTTTGAGGTTCTACTGGACAAATTTTTACAGAAATGTTGAGCCCAGAACGGTTTTTCAATTCATCAAATAATACATTACACATTTGACCATAAATTATACATTTTGTGAAGCCCTTATACTATTTTAAGGAAAGAAACCTGTATATTTCCATCCTTCTTAGCAGAGAAGCACAGTAATTAAGATTTGTACCTTGAAATTTCAAAATAGTTGCTTATTTTTTGTCATAAAATGTCATAAAAGCATTAGCATTTAGGTCTGCTCCTCAGTTAATTATTGTAAATATATGATTGAGACGTAGGTTGACTGTAAACAAGCTGGGGTTCAGTAAGTGAGGTTTAAAAAGATGGAATGATGTGGTCCGCAATTTGCTTTATTTATTTATTTATTTATTTATTTTATTCAATAATTTACACATGCAAAAAGTTCAAAGTTCAAGGTTCAAAATGGAGGCAGTAGTTTCCTCCCCAGCAGCAGAACACAGAACGATGTTTGGCGGTGACTTTAATGTGGTCTGCCTAGGGATGGTTAAACTTAACATTACAATATTCCCCTCACACTCCATAAAACAACACCAAATAACTATAAAAGGGGAAGCTCATTTCTAGGGGGATTCTTTGGAAAATATATTTTAAAAACCAATTATGTGCAATGTCTTTTGTAAAGTGCAAATATGTTTAAGTGCGGTGTCTTTAAAGTGTCTCAGTGAAGGGTGAGGCTGGTCTTTATGGGTGACAAACCCGCCTGTTACAATTACATAAGCATCACTTTGCCTCCAGTCAAACAATGTTCAAAAAGTATTAGAAACATATTTATCATTGAGATTTGACCCAAAACTACATGATACCCTCCAGCCCGGGGGTGTTGTCCAGTGGGCGGCCCAGACTGCAGCTGACACAGGGAGAGAGGGGAGATTACACTGCGTTTTATGCTTTACATAAGAGGATTATGGGTGTGTGTGTGTGTGCGTGTGTGAGAGGGAAAGAGAAAATAGCCCCCAAATGGACCACAGCAGAGACAGGGAGCATTACAGGGGACTGGTGCACTCAGTCCCTCCTCCTTCTCTCTCCTCTTTCTCCACTATCTTTCTGTTTCACCTTCTCTCAGTCACTCTCTACTTCTTTTTCGTCATCGCTCTTTGGCCTGAACCTCTCTGTTTCTCTTCTTTTTCACTCTCTCCTCCTGCCCGCCACGTCCTCCCTCTGTCCCTCCATCCCGTCTGCTCGGTCGGTCACTTCTCCGGTCAGCGGTCATCGGTGGCGCCTTTGGGAAAACCACAACAAACAATAAAAAACAAACACGGAGCCCAAACAAACTGAAGCACGATCGCATTAGCCCTGATACTGACGTCAAATTAGAATGACTTAAAACCTCATTTGCAAGAAAAACAAAAGCGTAATTCCAGTTTTAACATCAGTGTTCACAAATTAGCGCCCCAATAGTGACTGTTAGAATAATAAGATGCTGTAATTATATGCTAATTTCTAACACTGTAATATTTGTGTTTGTATTTTAAGGGAAACGGGGCTCAACAATTGAAGCCTGCTGAGGTTTTCCATTAAATTTCCCATTAAATTTTCCAATAAAATAATTCAATCAGCTGCATGTTTTCAGTCCAAAAAACATTTAAAGATGAGGTATTTTACTTACTATGAGGTATTACCTGTTAGCATATAATATATTTAGATCACAGTGTTACCTTTTATTGTTATGAAAATACTATATTTGGCATAAACATCATACATATTTTACGTTTCACTTTTGTTTTTTCTCTTTTCTCTTTTTGCTCCCCATGTTTAGTCGCTCCCCCTTCAGAGCGTTATCACAATCCGTGTACATCCCGCTAATGAAACTACTGCATAACACATCAAGTTTGTTAAGTTGCGTTTTCTTTGCTTGTCTGATATTAAACTAGTTACAGGTCAGTCAAAAAAAGTCAAAAAAGAGTCAAAAAAGTGTGTTTTGAAAGTATTTGTGAGGCTTAAATACATTAAAGGGACTTTATTATGCACATTTTAAATATGCTGAAACGTTTCTTTGTCAAAAACATACCTGGACTTGTGTTTAGTTTCATTCACCATGTGTTAAAGGCACAAATCTTGCAGATGTGTCCTGTGTTCTTCTCATCTCAACCTAATCTGTGCAAAAGGTAAAATGACAATTCTCATTCCAAAAGTGTTTCAAATTAGGGTAAACCATTCAAGTACTGGAATTATATAAATGGGTCTGGTGAGATGAGGTGTATAGACTTGATTTCCACCTAACGACATCACAGTGTGCAAGAGTATACAGTTTTGTATAATGCTTTTGTATATTTATGGAGAATTGTCATGTGAGAGCACATGGGTTATGTAGGCTTGTGGAATCTTACAGCGAACCATAAGACGGGTACAAATAGGACTCAGGAAAGTTTGACTAAACACCTATACTCTGTCCACAAGCACATCTCAAATGAGGGAGAAGGGGCGGGGTCTGGAGGTATGAGTGCAGCGTGATTGGTCCAGCCGTTATCCATGATACAAACTCCGCCCCTGCAGCCAAGTGTTTCTATTCAGTAGCACATAGCATAAATCAGGGAAAGTCCTGCGTGGTGTCACATAGTACTTCATTTTTGCACTAGAGGCAACACTCATTCATTTGAAAGTTTTGTGTGAGGTTTGTATGGTCCACAAAAAAAAGCAAATAAAATCAATAAAAGATCAATAAATTTTATGTTTTTTATTGATTTTCTTATTTTTTTTTGCTTATGTTTTATTTTATTTAATGTGTTAATTTATATTGCGCCTACACTGTGCAGCACTTTAGAGACTTTGTGTTTCCAAATAAATAAAATAGAAATGAAAAATAAAGTTGGATTGGATTGGATTTTGACCAGAAAACTTCAAAATGTACCTAAAATTGATTTAAGGGTCCATATTACAAAGTTTTCTAATCTATGTTATTATATTGTTTCTTCATCACATTTTTAACACAAAAACCTCCATCCATCCATCTTCTCCCGCTTAATCCGGCTGGGTCGCGGGGGCCATTACTCTATGCACCAGACCCAGACCCTATGAACCCCTCTGCAGGTGGTGACCCACAGGAGGGAGGGACTGATGGTCAATGGTCCCTGTTCATAGGGTGTTGCATGTTTTTGGGTGATGGGGGAAACCGGAGTACCCGGAAGAAACCCATCCAGACACGGGGAGGAAACATGCAAACTCCACACAGAAAGGCCCGGGCGACTCAGCCACCATGCCGCCTAAAAAACCTCCCAAATAGAAATAAACAGTGCTGGACTGTGTTTTTAAACTCCATACACCTTCACTATAATCATTTGTATAATTGCAGCCCTGGAATTGCCAATCTCTGCTAAACTAAAGGTAAAAGATAAAAGATAACTTGAAAATGACCACTTTGTGACATCACATGACAGAACAGAGCATTTTGACCTTTGGAGATGTAGACAGAGTAATAATAAAGCGTTACTCAAACATGTGTGAATGAAACAAAACTCAACTCCAGGTGTGTTTTTGAGGCGGAAACAGGATTTGAACATGATTAAATTCTCACAAGTGTCACTTTTGTGTAGCATATGACCTTTAAAACATGACTATTAATAATCGATTGTGCAAAAAAAAAAAAGAGAAAAGTTGACGTAATGCTCAGTTTCACTTAAAGATCAATTAATAAAAAAAGTGACTAACCCCCCATTTGTAACGTCATATAGTGCACCGTTAAAATCATTCATAATTACTGAACAGCATCTAGCCCATTCTGCACAAATGTTCTCTCAATGACAGTACATCCGCTTTAATCCGCCAGCGTCTGAGGCCTGGCTGAGTGCTGCTTTATTGCCTTGGAGCTTGTTTGTCGAGATGAACAATAATCCAGGCTGCTCAGTTCTGTACGCCTCCCTGTTATCAGCAAGAACCCACTAACCCAACGCCAAGCGGTATTCAGCCATTCAAGATTCAGTTCCCCGCTAATGTGTGCGGGAGGTCATGAGGTGGAAATGCTTTAGAGTGACTGGTGCAGGATAAGGAGGGAGAAAGTGCAGCATTTGTAGAATATTTGTTGGGCGGTTACAAAGAAAATAAATATGTACGATGGTTAATAGGATGCGGTATGAATTTTATCGCAATTCAAGGCTTTTTACTGCTGCTTTTCGGTACGTCTTCTAGTATTTTTTTCTGTTATTTGCTTCCATAGAGATTTGTAACGCTTAAATGTTCCATGTATACCACGAAATTAGGTTACGGGTCGGATCTGTGGAGAGGCAAGCCCGCGCAGAGTAAGAATGCATGTTTTTCCAGGTATGTTTTGCAATAAATAAGAATAAAAGCAACAGTAATTATAATTATAAATGTTATATATACATATTTAATGCCAGGAAAAACATCATTTCTCTCTCATAGTGTTCGGGTCCAGTCAAATGAAGCTCATCGAGGCTTGTGTTTTAGAGCCGAGTTTTGTATTAGCAAAAAGAATTTATTATCTGACAAAATACACAGCAAAAACTGGAGGGTTAACATTTCAGGGTGAGTTGTTTTAATGAAAAAAAGTGTTATTTTAACTACTTGAAAGTTAAATGAGGATTCGAGTTGGGGTTATATGCCATAGTTGATATGGCTGAAGATAATTCAAATTCCACTAGTGTTAATTTTGCACCAACCACTTCAAACTCGCACCAGTTTTGTACAGAATTTCATCTTAAATTAACTAAAATAAAGCATAAAAATAAACATCTTGGTGTGTTGTTTAGCTAAATCAGGATAATCCTGCAAAGTGTTATCTGTTTACTCTCAAAATGTTAATTTAACTCTTGATTTTGGGTTTAAACAGCAACTTTGGTCCAGTGTTACTTAATTAACATTTCCAAAAATGTAAAATTAACTCTAGAACAGATTAGACTCATATAAACCCTGAGAAAATGTTCAAATTGATTCTGTGAGAGTCAATTTTAACACTCACCAGGATCATATTATATGAACATTTTAAGAGCAAAATGATGAGGTTCACTGCAGGAGTTACAGGGGTGACCATATTTCAATGGAAAATCAATTTTGGCCAGAGCAGACGGAGGCAGACGCACCCCCCATGTTCACTTCCTATAGGATGAAAACCAAGGTCATAATTTTTAAGAGCAACATTAAAGAAGTTGAATCAATTGGATAAAGAGAACGTAATAGTTAAATGTATTATAACTACACAAAAAATAACAAATACATTGAAAATCTACTGTTGAAACAGAGCTAGGCCGACATGGCGTGTGGGCGAACGACCCAGAATGCAGAACCATAAACCTTGAAGACTCTTTGTGCTCAGATGAATTAGATAAAACCTCTTCACCAAACCTCGTATTATCTAAGTTCTTGTAAGGAGGACGACAGGAGATGAAAAGACGTCACAAGGTCATCCTCATGTACTTTCACCAGCGCTCCTCTTTCATTTTTTTCAGTTTTTTTTAATGAATGTACTCGTGTGTTGAGATCTCCACCTGAACATGGTCATTTAAGTCTTTGAGGTAATTACAGTGATTTTAGAGCTTTTAGAGTAGTTTCCAGGATACTCAAGTTCAGAGCAGCGGGATCCATGTAATCGCTCGTTCAGTGTTTGGAGGAAGTGGACCCGTGTCAGAGGAAAACAATGGGACCAGAGAGAGAAGCATGAATTAAGACTGAATGGGATCATTTAGAGGAACAGGGTTTGTACTGTATTGTTATGAAATGGGTGGTTAGATTAGGAAAACATGTATGGTTTTCAAATCTCAAAAGAAAGATGTTTTTGTTCAGACCGGATTAAAAAAGGACGTGGATATCAAAATCGCAGGGCGCCTTATTTTTAAGTTTAATGGTGGTACCGCATTTGTAGCTTTTTATGTAAAGTCAGTTTTGTTTTGCCTCAGTAAAAGCAGCTATTAGGGTCCAAATGAGATCACGAGGAAAACTGGCCAAGTCTCATTTTTATGATTACGACTGAGGGGTTGTGGTTTGTATCTCCCAGATCCAAATAACACATCTGGAGAAGCAGGTATGTACTAGGAGACCTGCTGTATGTAACACTGCAGATAACACTATGAACAGTCGAGGAGAGGCATTCAACTGCACAAGGTAAGACAAATATTGGTTTGGATGTGGAATCACGCATTTTTACTTTATTTTTATTTATTTATTTAGTTTATTTCATTCAGAAAGCATAAATAAGACTTCATCTGTGTCATCCAATCCAATCCAATCCACTTTATTTCTATAGCACATTTCATAAACAACAGTTTCCAAAGTGCTGCACAAATACATACTAAAAGCAACAATAATAACATCATAATAAAATAAATACTCATTAAACACAAATAAAACATATTAGTCCTAAAGAGCATAAGAGCATAAGAGAAAGTCATAAGAGCAATCCGTGATTTCTGATCTCCGGCAAGGGATGACATGGACACAGAATCCAGATTTGGATCCGGATCAACACCAATTTTTTACAGAGTCGTCCCTGCACCAAGATCTGCCTCTGGTGACAATTTCATGAAGATCTGGCCTGTAGTTTCTGAGAAATCTCACTAAGATTGTATATCCAGACCCAGATTCCAGGTCCAGATCATCACCAGAATTTAATGGAGTCGTCCTTAGGCCAAGATCTACCACTGGTAAAAAAAAAATCATGAACATCGGTCCAGTAGTTTCCAAGAAATCCTGTCCACAGACAAACAAACAAACAAACAAACAAACAAACAAACAAATAAATAAATAAATGGCGGAGATAAAAATGAATGAAAAGGAGCAGAAATAATCTTATGTAATCTTATGTTATCTGCCCCCTCTTCTCTTTTCTAGTCAAAACACCAACACCGATAGTTACTTTAAAACATTTCAAATCAGTGTGTTTCATTTCAGTCACAATTAATAATCAGTTACAAACAGTTACACTTTCATGCTCAACCCTTTGATTTCAACAGCAGTGATAACTGCACGTCCTTAACTGTACAGTACCCAATGCTTTTTCATGTTTTTGATTCTTAAAATATCTTGAAGTGTTACTTAAAATTCAACTCTGACATTAAAAGGCGTCACATTTTGAAAGGAGTTCAAAAGTCACGGCCACTCGAAATCCACTCTGGCGCCTTCACTAAATTCGTTTTCTCATAGACTTTTCAGAAAAATATTAAGAGTTCAAAGGCATAACCAGTTATCTAATATCCATAACGCGTTTGTTTTAAGTCCAAAAAGCATGATCAGAAGGCAAAATTCTGCAAAAACGCTCTAATAACTTTTCATTTTATACGTTTATAAGTTGCATACACAGATTTTACATACAATTATAGGTCTTGTGGTCATTAGTTAGCCTGGAGTAAGCTTTCAAACTACTTTTTTCACAGTTGAAGTCACCGTTGAGCTCCTCTGCAAAAAAAAATCTTATGAACATACTTGATAATCCCATGTCATGACGTCACATCTTAAAAACCTGCACTTCTTCTTTGCGTCTTGTCCGGCTGCCAGTCCTAAGTAAAAACACACTTGGGCTCTTCCGGATTAGCGGCTGCGCTTCATAACCCTTCAAAACCCTTTTAATAACTGCTCCTGACCTCATATGTCTTTATAATAAACCTTTTAATGCACCCGGCTAAATCCCAACTGTGATTTCATATGAGGTACTACGCTAGACTAACAGCTGCAATGCTAATACTTGTTTTGCACGGCCTAATCTTATTACCCCTGCACACTGAAATTTAAACTGTTGATTTAAAAGTACTTCTTGGCACTCCTCTAGGTCGTATCTTTTATGAGTGTAGTTTTGTTATCAGTCTGGATAAATATTCTCCTCCCATATTAGTTTTACGGCCTTACCTTGTAGCTTTAATGCAAAATAGAGCCAGCGCAATTATTTGAGTAACTAATATTTTTTTTTCTGCCAGAGTAACATTCAAATATTATTAATTTTTTCTATTTTTTTGTCTAAATTTTGTCTAAATTTTGTGCATTATTTAACATGTTGTCCTTTAAATTACATTAACTTCAAATTTTAAACAATATTGTACCCAGTTTTACTTTATTTTCTTACTTAAGTAGTTTCTAAAATATTTCTTGGGCCACTACTCTTGTGTGAATAAGATTATTTTTAAGTAAAAGTACAATTTGAGTAAAATTTTTGGTCCATTCTAACCATTTTTAAATAGAGCAATATGTGACAGTTAAAGTAGTTTCACTTTTTACACTAAATGCTTTTAACTAAATACTATTCTTGCGTATTTTACATGCTTATCGGGTTCTTTTAACCATATATTTAATAACACATGTTTTGCCATATACTTTATTGACATAACACTTCATAGAATAAACACTGACTTGCTTATGATGCAGGAATTGTCCTTGTTATCTTGGCCTATGTCATCAGAGGTATAATACTCCCTACAATAGAAGCATAGCCAGTCTGACCTGGACTAGACTGGTATGGACAACGCTACCACACTGTCCTGTACTGAGGTAAATAAACTTCTGTGTTAAAACTGCAGTATCACGTCTCTTCTGACAAGTCTGGGATACTTCAGTTTATTCTGGACCAAAGGGTCTGTTGTTTTTTCTACAGCTACACACTGACCTACAGTGTATGTTAGCTAGCTTCTTATTTTCTTTATATCAGACGATTTACAAGTGAGATGAGTGATTACCAAGTGTTTACCTTGGCATGTTTTGGGAGCTGACTGTGGTGTTCTGAGGGTGACTTCTTAAACTACAATAAGAACTGTCTTACCTTAATGTACCTAAAACGTGTTAGTATTCAGAATGCTCAAGAGCACGTAAACAGCGTGACGAGTGGGGATTGGACTGCCAACTCTAAAGGCTATTTTGAACATAACCGAAATTGTTTAATATCGGTTTATTTTTAATGAGTTTTTTTGTCATTGACCTTGTGCAGAGACCAGCATGACCGTGACCAAAGTTTAAGAGGAGACACTGTGGCACTACTTTCTTTTTGCAATTTTATATTTGCTGAGTTTGGTCTCTTAGCGCACAAGCTTTCATGTAGGAATAATACAATGTTCCATCTATTTGCACTGAAAGATGTTTTTATATTTAATGTAATCAATTTGCTGTTGTACAGTTGTAGGGAGTATTATCTGTTACATAAGGTTGAGTTGTTGTACAGTTGTAGGGAGTATCATCTGTTACATAAGGTTGAGTTGTTGTACAGTTGTAGGGAGTATTATCTGTTACATAAGGGTGAGTTGTTGTACAGTTGTAGGGAGTATTATCTGTTACATAAGGGTGAGTTGTACAGTTGTAGGGAGTATTATCTGTTACATAAGGGTGAGTTGTTGTACAGTTGTAGGGAGTATGGTCCTGTATCTCTTCTGTATTTAACAGGATTTTTGTGAAACAAAAGGATACATTTTTTCTAATTCTAAGTCTGGCTTATTAAAGTTTTAACTCCAAAAATTAAGCAAAATTTGTCATTTTTAATTTAATTTATTCAAATACTAAATAAGATATCCAAAATCCTTGCTGTATATTTTTAGTATCAAATATGCAACAAAATGAAGCAGGGAATCTATATGTGACATTTTCTTTATATGAAAATGTCACATGATGAAAAACTTGTAATACATTTTTCTTACATTTATGTGAGAAAACTGATCTCTCAAAATGAGATTTTTTACTATTCACCTGCAGTGAATAATCTGCCCCATATGAGTCATTCTTAGGACTTTTCTCTATTCAAAAGAACCAATATTTCATGTTGAATTGCTTAATCGCTATGACAACCCTCTTAATATTTCACCCCTCTCATATCTCCTGATTGTTTACAGTGTTTACCCTCGCACACGTTCTGTCCATGTTTTCCTCTCCCTCGCCGTGACCCCCTGCTCCATCGCTCTCCTCTTCCTCAGCATCCATCCTGTCTCCTAGCAACGGCCAGTCTCCACGGCAACCGGGGCCAACAAACGCCCCCTCCGCTCTTCATCCTCTTCAGCGGTACCCCTCAATTAGGCCTAAAGAGCGGCAATCAGAGCTGTACTGAGCAACATGGAGGAAAAGGACTGCAGGTTAGACCGGGCTGTTCCAAACCCAAAACCCTGTTGACAGAAAGCTTAAATGAGGAAAAAGACGCTCAAGGGTGAGTCAGCGCACGAGAAGGTTAGAAAGAAAAAGACAAAAAGAAGAGACGGAATAAAAAGAGGGAGGAAGTGCTTGAAGAAAAGAGGAAAAGAAAAGCCAGGGCACCACATTTTTGGACTTGATTGCACATGATTTTGTCGGGCAAAATCACTTACATGTGAAAATGTGGCTTTTAATGTCAAAAAAAAAGTTACATTTTGACTTTTTTTTTGGACATTAAAAGCCACATTAGGTCAGAATATGTAGCTAAAATTAAAAGAAGTTTGGGTGCTTACTGTGAGAGGGCTCGCATCTCCACAAACATGACTCCTATTTGGCCTGGAGCAGGACGAGTCTTTATAGAAATGTTTGCATATAATCTTCTAATTTATTCACAGTATAGAACAAATCTGTCTGTCTCCATGGAGATTGTACTGTAGTATAGTTTTGTTGCCACTCAAGTGCCACCTTTAGAAAGTTACATACTGTATCTTTAAGTTCAAATGGTTTTCTCTGGGCTTTGGTGATAAAAACACATCTGTTTTATTTAATGTTACTGTTATACGGATATTGAATTTAAATTTGCGTGTGTTTGATAACTGCTCTGCTACATTTCTGCATGTCCTGGAGTTGAATAAAAGTGATTCTGATTCTAAAAATCATCCAGTCTATCCAACACTTTTTAAACATCTGTGTGCACTGAATGCGCTTTGCCACTAGAGGGAGTTATACATTTATAAATGTGGTAAGACTGCTGTTCTGTGACTGCCCTGAAGGTGGCGGTGTCACCTCACTCACTGTTGACCAGGAGCAGGTCTGACTCAGGCTTGGCCCGTTCTCAAATTACAATTTTGCATCTTCGTTTTCATTTTTCGTGCGTTAATTCTGCCTCAAGATTATTGTAAACAGCTTCATTTCTATTGCAGATTTCCGTTACGCAGAGTCAACCGTGAATGGTAAAAATTTTGTCATAAAAAAATTTTCTAAAATTCAAATTGTGTATTTTTTTTCCATCAAAATGTGACACACATTTCATCTTAAACCTATCCCATTATAACCATACTTAATGTTGGTTGCGTCATGATTTTTCTTGCATGTATTTCAATTTTATTTCATTTTTTTCCTTCAGATTTTTGGAATTGTTTAAAATAATACTTAAAATGTACGATTTGCTGTACCAAAGTGGCTATTTTAGAATTAAAAATGTGCTGGAGAACAGAATCAGAATTGCAATCTGCAGATTTATTGATCTGATTTTTGGTTAATATTTCCACCTTTACCGCACCTTTCCACATGAAACAAAAGCTGGCACAAAGTTCAGCATTTTGTCTGTCAGTATGAACAAAAACCTCAGAAGTGGCACCATTATTCAACCCCAAAAACGTGATTCTTGACAGTTTAAATGAAGGACTATAGAATAAATCATTAAACAACACAATAACAATAAACAAGAAAATAAGACAAAATACTTAAAACAATAAAATCAAACCTCACAGCCCCCTAATAACACAGCACTTTGATGTTATAAAATTATATGACAAGTTGAAGAACCATTTCTTACCAAATAATGTTAAATTTTGACATTTGGAGATCTTACATTTGCAAATATTTTTTTCCAAAAAATGTGACTATCCCGTGGATGTTCCATCTGAAATGACCCACCATCAAATCAGAACGTGAACACAAGCTTGAGCTAAAATAAATGTGCATGTGTGTAAAGAAAGAATGCACAGAAACTGATACTGATACTGATACTGCTGTGCCGATTCTGGGATATGGGCAGGATCCGGTTTGGTTTTCAGATTCTACAGTGTGATGATGTCATATTCCCAGGCGAGTAGCAGATTTGCAGCTTCCCCGGAGCTTTCATCACACTTTTGTACTTTACCACGACATATGTAAAAAGGCAAATACACAAATGTTGAACCTGATCATTTCTATCACTGACTAGACCCAAAAACTCGATATATTACAACACAAATCTGCCTTTTATATTCATTTTAGCTGCAACCATCTAAATTAAATATTATTGGCCTATCCATTGTTGTGACGTCATCTGAAACCAGCAGTTGGTTCAAAGATTTAGATGATATTTATATTAAAGTGTCAAATTTGAGCTTCTCGCACATGTTTTTCCATTATGGTTTTTAACTACAAATAGCAAATAAACTGACCAAACTAACTTAACCTATATCCTGGTTAGGCCTTTAAATGAATATTAATATACTTTATTATTGTGAATTATTATGTTTAAAAACTTTTCTGTAGCTAAGTCTGTAGTTGTGTGGTTTCAGTCCCTGCGCAGGAATCGATTCATGTCAGATCGTGGCTTAAGACAAAGTATCAGTATCGGTATTGGAACTGAAAACTTTCTACATATATTTGATTTATACTTTCAGTTACTTAAAAAAAAATAAGAGATTATTATTAATTATTCATAGTTTTCTGTTGTTCATCGCTGAATACAAATATTTTCAATCCATGTGCTGGTTCATATCAGATATCGGCTGAAGACAAAGTTTCGATATCTGCATTGGAACTGAAAAGGCTGTATCGGCCCATTTGTTCTTAAAACTGTCTGAATTTTTTTTTTTTTTCAACACAATATATTTGATTTATACTTTTTGTCAGTACTATATAAAAAAAAAATGTTCTAGATAAATATATGCTCATAAATTGATATAAGACCAATTATTTATACACATGTTAATTATTCAGACACGATGTTTGTTAAAATAAAAATACTTGTATTGGAATAGAAAAGGCTGCATCTGCACTAAAAAACACATTTTTTTTTTTTTACTTTTACTTTTCATTATATTGTCAACATATTATATACTACATTTGATGTATACTTTTTATACTATACTACTTTTTATACTGTACTATTTTCTATCTATATATTCCTTTACATTGTCCTTGTACAGATACACACAGGATAGATTCACACTGCAAAAACTAAAATCTACCAAAGTTCATTCAGTTAAGAGACTTGAATTAAGAAAGTTGAGTCAATTTATCTTAACAAGTAACAATCGACCAATGGAAAAAGACTTTCTGTACTTAAGATAAGAAAAACAAAAAAATTTTGCTTTTAAAATAAGAAAGAAAAATCAAATGTCGTTTAGATTAAGAAAAACCCACTTAGATAAATTTACTACCAAGTTAAATCTACACAAATAAATCAAAAGGTTCTTGATTTAAGTCCTTTTAACTTATGTAGATGTTATTTTTTGCAGTGTGGTGCTGGTTTTACCCTGGAGATGCCAGTGGACCATATACATACAGGACTCATCTACTGTGCACGGGAACTTTTCCCATCGGACTTGACGACCACACGAGAAGTGATATGATAATGTCACAGTATCCAAGGTTTAAAAAAATTATAAAATAAATGTTGGTAAAGAGTTCTCTGCTAATAGTGCATCTCTGGTGAAAATGTGATGCAAGAAGCAACTTTTTGGTGTTTTTTGTGAGATTTTCTGGGCCTAGTATTTTCAAAGTTGATTCAGAACAAATAAAGAGTTCAATGTACTTATTTCAGCAAAGTAAAAACTCATTTGAAAATATTTTTTGTCTATATTAAACTATTTTTATATAATTTTCAGATTAAATGAAGGATCCTGTATATTTTGATCCAGCAAATCCAAATCTTGTGTTCTTATTAGTAACAAAAATGTAAATGAACTCCTAACGAACAAATAGTTAATTACTTTACAATAACTCCAATCAAGCCAAGTTCAGATGACTTGAATTAAAAAAGTTGTATCATGATTTGAATAAATTCCACTTGACAAGAAAAAATATCTACCAATGGAACAAAACATTTTGGACTTATGAAAATATGAAAATATGAAAATACATCTTGCTACATTTAAGATAAGAAAAACAACTGTTTGCACTTAAAATAAGAAGCAAAATGATGTTGCTTGAATTAAGAAAAAACTAAAATGTCCTTAATTTAAGTCATTCTAACTTATCTAGGTGTTAGAAACAGTATGTAACTTTATGGAGATGTTACCTGCACGATTCCTTGGAAAGTGAACGTTCAAACCATGGAAATGAAAAAAAAAAAAAAGTATTTATTTTATTATATTTGGTATAGTTTTGGCAAAAAGTTACACACTGTGGCTTTAAGTTACCAAGAAGAATTATTGTTACGTGTTCTTTATGAAGTACTTATCCTAATTAAGTTCTTAAATTAGATTATTTGATATTTTCTCTGATATTTGCCTGAATTATGCGTCTCCACATTTATAAAAACATGACGTTCTATCCATTGTGCGTCTGTTACGTCTCTATCCTCTCGCTTTCTCATGCACTCCTCTTCTTCCTCCTCTCCTCCTCATCCTCCTCTCCCCGTGCTCGTGCGCGTGCCCCGTGTGAACAGAGCCTCCTCGTGCAGTTTTTTGGAGCGCAGCCTGTTTGTGGAATTTAGCAGCCCCCCTCTCACTTTTTAATTTATGCGCATATTAATTGCTCCCCATTGTCATCTCCACCGTGGGATACGACATGCAAATGCGCCGCGCGTGCGTGAGAGAGGCGCGTGAGAGGGTCGGGGGCGTGCGCGGTGGTCGCCGGTGCGCGCTGAATGCTGCTCCCTGAGGGCCGAGGTACAGGAGGCTGGTACAGGACGGAGACGCGCTAGTGCGTAAAACACGTTGGAAAGACACGTGACGCTCATTTCCACGTATATAAAATAATATAAGCAAAAGAGCATTATGACTCTAACACTGAATACAACCACGTGAGGCGTAATAAACCCCACGGGACGTAATTACTGCATTTTCAAGAGAGACAAACCACAGCAACGCGGAGGAGCTTTCAAACGCGAATATCTCAATGCAAAAATAAAAAGTCAAATCAAGTATAATATAATGTGCATTAAGCTCATTTTGCGTTACATTTGTGCTCTTTGCGTTAGACACGTGAAATAAAAACGCAGATTATTAAAATGTTATTTGTAGGACACTGGGTTTGGGCTCAAAGTCGCGCGCAATAAGACGCAAAGTGAAAGTAGGACACGTGGTTACCTTAAAAGAGACCGCTCCACTGGAGATTACGCTTATAAATCAGTGGCCTACATGAGTAAAGGAAATATTACATCTGATTCTACTTAGATTTTCCTATTGTACCTGTCCAATCTGATAAATTTAGTATTTTTCTTAGTTAATAATGAATCACTTATAGCCACAGCTGCAACTGTAAAGCGACTGATATCATTAAGTGGTGCAAAATCTTTAATAATAAAATTCAAAACTTTAATTAAAAAATATTACAACTCCACTGTGTTGCATTTGTATAAAAACAAACGCCCCATGAGATGTTTTAAAATGAAAGGCCATGTTCCCCAAATTGTAAAATTGACTAACAATTTGGAGACATTTTTAAAAGCAGAGAGGATCCTATTGAGTGGCCTGTAATTCATGAGGGAGCCCTGGCCTCTCTGCCTTCACAACGTGGAATGTTTCTGCTCCAGGGCATCCGGTGTTCTCCATTCCCACCATTACAAATAACACAAACTAGATGAAACGATGCGTTCTTGTTGCAGCTGCAGTGAAATAGACCTCAGACTGTTGCAGGCCAGGTTTTATTCCATGTTCGGATTGGGCTCAACCTTGACCTCTCCAAATAAATTCATGTCGTGATGTTGTGTTATTTATTTGTATTATTTTTAAGCTGATCGTGCTTCGTCACCTGTAGTAAAGGACTGAAGCCTCTTGCCACTCAGCCAATCAAAAGCATCAAGACTTTTAGCAGACCTGTTGAGTGGAAACAAAACTTTGATGAGGACAAAATCTCCGGACAGTGGTTTATTGTGCGTCATTAGTGCAGGATTTACTGTGTGACTCGTTCTTTTTGGACGCTCTTTATTGCAGGAGCTTGGATGCCCTGAGCTGCTGCACAGGGAAGACTAACTTTTGTCTCAGGTGTGTTTGTATTATTTGTTTTTTTTTACTGATGCTCTTCCCTTTAGCAATTTATACGTGAAACATTACGCAAAAAAACAAATGTGGCGAATTCTGCACAAAACCGACTTAAGTCCAAAAATAGAGCCTTTTTTAAGTGTTATAAATGATTCATCTCCTTTCACATGTCCCTTGAACAGATGAATAAACATATATTTATCATGTGTAAACTGTAGGTGTGCTTGGAAAAACACACTGCATTATTACGCACATGTTCAAACTGTTTATTCCAAGAGCCTCACGCACGGTTCATTCATTCCTCCACACGCGGCTCCTCACGCGGCCTGCTCCCAGAGGACCCCCCCACTGCGCATGTGCGTCTCACCTCGCACTAATAGTGTTCTAATACCGCACAGGCCTTAATGAATGACGCGTCTCATTTAAGGAGGAATGAAGCGCGCAGGTGAACCGCACCGAAACGGCTCGGGACACATGACCTCGTAAACGCGGAGGCCTCGTAAACCCCACCGACAATTTCAACCTATTCTCACTTCTGCTCATTGTAGCTGCACTATTTTAAGCTTGTACATTTTTATTTTTACTTTCTTTGACTTTATTTTTACTTAGGCTGTATATTGAATCATTAAGAACTAATTACCAGTTGTTTGCTGCGCGCGTAAGTCCATTACAATCCCGCCACTTGATTATTTACACACTGCACTGTAGAATAAAAGAAGTAGCCCAGACACACCCCAGAATAAAGATGTAACTCCAATACGACGTAAACGTGTGTGTGCAGATTGTGCACCAAATAAACTCCACGTATTTAGTGTAGTTTGTGAGATTGTGGTGCGTCTCTTCCTCTTGTGAAAAAGCACAGAAAGAAAATAATGTGTCTAAATATAGTTTGGCCTATAACACCCTGTTTCTTGTAGTTTTAGTGGTATTATAAGGGACATAGGATAATATATTACTACAATACTATATTCTAAACTTGAATTATACTTTGCATTTATGGGAAACACTTGACACCTTTAGGGTATTTTCTATTTTTCTATTTTCTTTGGTTACTAGGTTGTACTTCTATAATATTCTGACAAAACCAAACTGTACACGCTTTAATGTGACTATCCTTCAATATATTTCATTTCAGACACGTTTCCTCTTTTGTAGGGTCTGGACTGGTCTTGGAACTGGGGCCTCGAACGCATCATATCGCGTTACGTTCGCCCGTGTGTGTTTTGCGTTATTAACAGTCTGTAAATGTCTGCGGAGGCGTGTTAATTATTAGAGCTCCGTGAACGTGGCTCATTTGTGAAAGGAACACGACGTACGGACGCGTCAGACGCACCAGCGCTCATTTACAGTCATTAAAACCCCCTCAGTGAGCCGGGAAGAAGATACCACCCGCTCATGGGCAAAACAAGCTGCAGATATCGGGTTGCAACTTACGATTATTGGGCCTTTAGTAGTCGATTTGTCACTGATTGTTTTTTTCCAGTTAGTCGATTAGTCAAACAAATGGTGTTTTTTTTTTTCTTCTTTCATTCTGGGATGTGATGATGTCATATGTCAGATGAGGGGCAAGAGCCAATTTTCCCTTTTGGTGACTTTGCCATGACATATCCAAAAGGCAAATGCGCAAATGTTTAATAGAATCATTTATATCACAAACCCAAGAACTTTTATTCTATTATAACACAATTCTTTAATGAGGCTACACTTAGACTCTTGCCTTAAGAAAACTGGACATAGTAGCACACACATCACAACATAATATAATAAGAAAGAGCACAAAAATAAGTCTTAAATTTAGATTTTAATGAGAGCTTTTAATATTACTGTAATAATAATAGGCACTGTCCCTATCAAATAAATATATTCATTATTTTGAACTATATCTACATTAAATATTATTGTTTAGAACGTGTAGTTGTCATCCGAAACCTACATTTTAACCTACATTAAACACATTTTAAACCAGAATAAAAGTTAAAATCGACTATTGCGACTGAAAGCTTCTAAATAAGCTAAAAAATATTTACAAATTCACTATATGGATGGAGTAAATGAGAAATTGTTCATTCTTTTTTGACATTTTGATTTAATAATGTCACTGCCTTTGTTATAAAAGGTGTTTTGTCCTGTCTCTTTTGATTCTCCTGCAGCTGTTTTGTCCAGTGTTTTTAAAGATTGTCCCACTTTTTCATGAACAATAATAAAAAAGTGAGATTTACCATATCCTATAGACATTTTTATATTAGATATTTTTTTTCCTGGTGGTTGCCTATGATGTTGAGACCTACTTCTGTTCTAATCTCTGCGCGTAACAAGTGATAGAAGCTGAAAATCATACATGGCGTTAGGGTATTTATTATGGGTGTTGCAGTAGTCGACTAGTTACGATTATTACGATTAATCGCCTCAGCTCTATTGAGAAAGCCTTTCGTACACGTTCAGATTTAAAGTTGAGATTTACGCGTTGGAACCTTGGTGGATGCGCAGCCTTTTTGGGGCCTGTAAGAGCCGTGAGAGCATCCATCAGCGCGTGTTCAAAGTCAGGCACAAGAAAGACCGCGAGGAGCCCCCCTGTCTCCCCCCGCGCGCGGACATGCATTTCTGCCTCATTAGCATTTATGCAAATCACTTTCTAATTGCACGCGTAATGACTGTGTGGCGTGGGAGATTTTTTCACTCCGCCATGTTTTTTTGTTTCGGCGCGCTTTCTACTGGATGCCTTTCCCCCCCTTTCGCTGCTTTTGCGTAAAAACAAAAGCGGGAAGAAGACCGTTGCGTTATTTCGACATCGGAATGGAATCCTAAAAAGCTTTCTGTCAATTCCGGGGAGCGCGCGAGAGAGAGACGTGCGCATAGGCCGCGGGTTTACGTGCCAGCCAGGACAAAAGACGTAACCCCGTCGGTTCACTATATACCGGGCAGGAGAAGATGCAATGCGATCCCGGGGAGGAGGCGAACTTGGAGGTGAGTGCGGTGGTTTTTACGCACGCCTGGCTGTGGCACCGTGGCACGTCGCGGTGGGGCGGATGAATGCGGGGATGGATATGCAAAGTGACCGCGCGTAAACGCATGTGGGGGGGGGAGAAAAAAGAATGACACCCCCGATCAAAGCTCATTAAAACGTGGAGTGGGTGGAGGAAACGTGAAAAATGTGAAATATTCAATACACCAGATACATTAACTCCAGATTCTATTAATGAAATACATCTTAGTAAAGTAAAACCCCCAAATTATTTAAAATTATACCACCATTAGGGTTGTCAAAAGTATCGAAAATCAAACACTCCTTCTTTCTTAAACTAGTATCGAAACTAGTGGGTATCGATACAAAAAAAAAAAAAAGTGACATTAACAGCTCAGAAATGAATCCTGAATCGATTTAGAATGAGCTTGAGCTGTATCAGAACAAGTATAAGAGCACAGAGACTAGTATATGGTCACGGAACACTACCCGGACGACTAAGGGATACATATAACACCAAGAGAGTCATTTAATTTAATGCTGAAAATCACATTCTATTGTCTAAAGAAAGACGTTTGTATGTTTTGTATGATAATCGTGCAATCAGAATCGATATCAAGTCTATTCCTTAGTATCGAAATTTAGTTTTTTGTATCGTGACAACACTAATCTTCGGAAATACACAATTTAGCATCGCCATCAGGACACATATCTTGGGTTTTCACACTTTTTTGACGACATTACAGACTTACATGCATTTCCTGGGAGGGGGTCTAACCTTAACCTAAACCGACTCATATCTGGAGCGTAAACCGTGTGTTGATTTATTAATAATGAAGGATTTAGGGGAACCTGCTTTTTGTTCGTATAAAGGAGGTCCCTGATGTGAGTGCGTGTACACATTTTGGAAGCCATGATGTCATAAATAAAGGCCCATGGAAGAATATGACTGTACAGTATGTTACACTTCTCAGTGAAAAAGCCAAAGTACTAAAGAAGACTAAGACATTTAAATGAATTTTAATGTTTCATAAGTAAAATGCAGCTATAAATTGTATAAAGATGGAATATGGATTTAATGGCCATCAGTATAACAAGAGTGATTGGGGTGATGATTGATGAATAGGCCCATATGCAGGCGATAAAGACCTCCAGAGTCCAAATGAGGCTCTCGTACTAGAACAAGACCAGACCGAGTCTACAGAAGAACTAAACCAGGAGTAAACCGAGTCTACAGCAGAACTCAACCAGGACTAAACCGAGTCTACATCAGAACTAAACCAGGACTAAACCGAGTCTACAGCAGAACTAAACCAGGACCAAACCAAGTCTACAGCAGAACTAAACCAGGACCAAACCAAGTCTACATCAGAACTAAACCAGGACTAAACTGAGTCTACATCAGAACTAAACCAGGACCAAATGAAGTCTACATCAGAACTAAACCAGGACCAAATGAAGTCTACATCAGAACTAAACCAGGACCAGATCAAGTCTACATCAGAACTAAACCAGGACAAAACCAAGTCTTCATAAGAACCAAACCAGGACCAAACCAGGACTATGACTGCAGCCTAACTACACTACATTCCTCCATAGAACTAAAACAAATTTGACAGTTTTCACAAAATTATTCTTAACTGATTTGAATAATATTGCAAGTGTGTGCTCTAAATCCCTCACAAACTGATAAGGCTCAATTTTTTTCTATTTAATTATTTCAAATCTCCCATCTCCCTCTTCTGGATATGATTTGAACCCTCCTTACAGTCCAAAGCTCAGACCATAAACCTACGTCATCCATGCTCCAGCACGCCCATATTTTCATAAATATACCAAAGCATGATACGAAATAATACTACAACTTCACAAACCTGATGCGATGTGCAGTAGTTTCATTAGCGGGATGCAGGCTGATTGTGTTGAGGTGGAGTGACTTAACACAAAGAGCAAAAGGATGTGGGACTCCAAATCTGGACTTAAACATGTGCTTTGACATTGTGTGAAGTGAAGGTTGAGGATGTGGGTCTGCTGCTGGAGAAATGATGAATACTCTGCCTTTACTATTCCAGACACTTAGATGGATGACTACATAAGAGCTGCCTGTGGTCCTACGGCACTACTATAGGATAGAAGTATTGTACTGTAAAAATGTAAGGTATGAAAAGGAAAAAAAAGATAACAAAACCAACTGAAAGATAAGCTGGAGTACAGAACAGCTGCGCCGCTAATGTAGTTTTAGCACTAATAAAAATTTAAATTATCATCGTAACATTTTATAATACAGTAAAGTTCACGGACTAAAATACACTGGTTTTGGCAGAAGTGGGTAGTTGTTTTTCCTCAAGTACTTTTACTAAAATTGTTAATGGAAGTTTTACATGAGTAGTATAAGGTACAGTGCAGTAGTTTGGCTTCATCTCCCCACTGTGAGTAATTCTGCAAGAGCCACAAAAGCTTTATATGGATGTGTCGGCTTTTCCCTGGAGCCGATGAAAACAAGAGTCCAGAAGTCCAGATGCAACTTAATAAATTTATTTGGTTTTAGGCAGAAAATACAGGTACACCTCTGGGGACTGTCCACTTGTTCAGATCTCTGCAGGTCCCTGCAGTATTCACAAAGTTATACCATAATTTTAGCAGACATCAGCTTTCTTTACATGACGTGGATTCCGTGTTTGGTTTGGTTTACAGCTTGAAAATAACATGAACAACCAGTCCTTTAAACTGTACATATATGGCCCTGCTCTCTGGTTCACTGTACCTGCTCTAAACCCAAATAACCTAAACATGTTTCCCCTTGTGTCAGCCTTTCACTGAAGCAACAGGCTCCATGTATTTTTAACCTGTCTCACATGTCGCATGCAGACTCTTTGTCTAGGAACACACAGATTATAAATCATGCAGATTCTTTCAAACAACACAGATTATAAAGATATAATTTTCACAATTGATTATTAAAATATTATTCTCACAGATGATTTAAACATTTCTGTGTCTTGTATCACTTGATTTAGTGGTTTGAAAATACCAGATTTTGTGCATTATTTCATATTTTATTGAATTTCATATTCTAAATCAGATGTGATTTCCAGTTACTTTTACTTGAGCAGTTTCCTTGAATATTTTTATACTGGATGAGTAGTTTTTACTTGACATTATTTTGAAGTATAGCGAGACTATTTGAGTACAATATTTGGCAACTCTACCCTCCTCTTGTTAGCAGTGCAAGAGATTATTGTCATTCAAGGACACATATGTATAATTTGGATGTTTGATTGTATAATTGAGTTGTCAGTCACACACTTCTGACCTCAAAGAGATAAGTCTGCACAACTTCCCCGCAGCAGCAAAATCACCAGCCTCCTCAGCCTCTCTTTCTCTTTTTTACTACCTGATACACCACATTAAACTTGTTTTTGTGGAAAATTGGTGACTGCTTCATTCGGACATGTCACTTTGAGAATGTTTGATCTGTGAAGCTATGAATTAAGTTTTTAAAACAAAAGATAACTGATCATTTTGGATTTTCAGAGTAGAAATGCCAGTATGGTTTGTACATTTTTACTTCTGTGGGGTATCCCCCACTGAAGTAAAAAAATGGCCACCCATTCAAGTCAAAAGCAAGAAAAGCACATGATCACTTTGAGCAACGAGAGGAGCTAGACCGGAGCCGGAGATAAAGCGCTGTTTAAGACAACTAAAGGATTTTGAGCTGAGAAAAGGTTTAGGATCTAAAACTAGGTAAAAATCACCACAAAATCTGACATATTTGAAAGTTGTAGGTGTCCTATCAGCCGAACACGACCAGTTTGTGGTTACATTGCCTCTATGAGAAAAATCCTTACTCAGCCCATGGGATTTTTTTCGCTGAAGTACCAGTGAGTGTCACTACATCAACTGCAGTCAGCTACAAGCAGCAATACCCTATCCAGGTATTTTAATAGATCCATGGGTGTGGCTCCCCACGTTCACCCACTCCCCCTTCAGAGCGCTCTCACTACACAATCAGCGTGCATCCCGCAAATGAAACTAATGCACATCACGTTAAATTCACGTCAAATTGTTGCAGTTTTTTATTGTGTTTTTGTATATTTATGGAGAGTTGTCGTGATGTGATGGGTGATGTTGGCTTGTGGGCGGAGCATTGCACAGAATCTTACCGCTAACTGTAAAAAGGGCTCGAATAGGGTTCAGGAGAGATCACTAAATTACTCAAACATGCATGGATGACATTTAAAACCTTTTCAGACATGCTTTTGATGAGAGAATAAGAATACAACATGATAGAACATTTTGTGTAATACCCCCTCTTTAAAACCAGGACTTTATCTTAATTAAAAATGTGGAATATCTATAATCTCCTGTTAAATGTAAAATATCACTTATATGCATCTGTGCGTTTTTTATTAGCCAAACATGCAAACACGCTTGATTTTTTATATTTGGTGATTTTGCTAGTCCCCATTAAAACCACATTAGGTTCCACTTCACTTTTCATTCCAAAATTCTCTCATTTCTGCAGCTTTTTACAGGGTCTCTGTACATATCCTGTGACTTCTGCCATCTCCAGTCCACCACTTGTTAGCCGCACAATACGCCGCACGCTAGCAGAGGTGCACGTTCCATGGGAGAAGAAGGGTTTGGGGTTTGGTGGAGATGGGGCAGGAGGGCGGGGGGGGTCTGTCTGGCTGTGTGGCCCCTACCGAGCGCCAACAATATGTGCGCGACAGAGGGACAAAAGAGCCGACTTTGACTTTCCGAGCACGTCACCGGTCCAGACTGGGACTAGACTGGGATCGGACCAGGTCTAGACCGGGAGCAGGGCCGAGCGTGAGACCGCCGGAGGTTCACAGATGCAGAGTAGGATGGGTTCCACCATAAAGATGTCATTGGCTTTGTGTTAAACAGGAGTTAGGGTTAAAGTGAAAGTAATGGTGCTGTTAAGCTGTGTGCTGAGAATGTATAGATGTAAAAGTGCAGCGGTTTCTGTTGGGCTCAGTCGCAGTTTATCAGCTTTGGTATGGATGGATTGGGCACAGTCAATGTGGTGTGGAAAATATAATGAAAAATTATACACATTTTGGATGTTTTTGTAAATTAAAAGTGTTACTAATCTGGGAGATGAGTGCAGTAGACAAAAGTTGTATGATGTGGCAAACGTTACTTAAACAATCATACAAGTAAAAGTACAAAAAAGTCTCAGAAATGACTCAGGTTAGAGGTTAAAAAAAATAAAAAATTGGGGGAAACTATACTACCTATAGGCTTGAAAATGAAAGTAATGAAGTAGTGAAAGTAGTTTGCAGTCATTGTTGTAAATGGAAAATATTTTTGATGTTTTTCCAGTCCAGTCCACTTTATTTCTATAGCACATTTCATAAACAACAGTTTCCAAAGTGCTGCACAAATACAGACTAAAAGCAACAATAATAATATAATAATAATAAAATAAACACTCATTAAACACAGATTAAAACATATTAGTCCTAAAACAATAAACCAGTAAAATCAAATAAGAGCAAAGCCATAAGAGAGCAATAAATAAATAAAAACCCATAAAATACACAAAAAAAAAATAAAAATAAATAAAAGACACAGAGGACCACACAACTCATGCGGTGTTAAAAGGTTTTTGAGTAGGTACAGTAGTTAAAAGTTGCTCCTTAAATTATTTTACTCAAGTAGAAGTAGGAGTAGTGGTCCAGAAAAGGCCTCAAATAAAAGTAAAAAGTATTTAGGGAAGCTAAATAAAACTGTACGAAACGTTATAAGAAGACATATTGTGCTTGTGTTTGTCATATAGTTACAATTTGACACCCATGGATCATTATGTTTATAATTTTAAATTTTAAATCCAATATCATCTAAAACAACTTAATAAAAGGAGCAAGTCTGGTGTCTTCTGCGGCGCCCAATGGGAGCTGTCATCACAGTAAAGAGCCGTGAAGTTGTTGCTGCCTCCTATGGATAGCTGCCACTCACGCTGCAAAAATGGCCACGCAGCGCTGCCGAGAGCAATTAAGAAAATAAAACTGGAGAACAGAGTACAGAGCGATGGGCATGTACCAGCGAATGAAACGGGAGGTGATCGGAGCAATTTAGAATACGGAAGAATAAAGGTGACTCAAACATGCATGAATCACACTAAATACAACTTCAGCAGGGTAAATGTGAAAGGAAACAACTATAACATGGCTAACAGCTTTTTTGCATAATAGATCTGCTTTAAATAATCCACAAAATCAGGTTTTAACTGTATTGGATTGACACAAAAACTAGAAAAACTCAATTATATCAGAAGGATCACAAATATTCAAGTGATTTCATATTATCAACATGAAGTTTTTGTCACTTCAGACTTACTCACAGAGGGAAGACGAACCAAATCTTTAACTCAAATAAAAGTACTGTTACACTGTCAAAAATTACTCAAGTAGTAAAAGTGTATTTTGTTTGGAAACTAATGTATTTGAGTAAACTTAACTACTACTTGAGTAAACATAACTACTATTTCTGACTAAACTACTATTGAATAAGTAAAAGTATGGTGTTTGGAAACTAATGTATTTGAGTTACTACTACTACTATTACTACTACTACTACTACTACTACTATCTCTGACTAAACTACTACTGAATAAGTAAAAGTCTGGTGAGTTTTGGTTTGCTGAAGCAGAGTGTGCTGCTTCAGAATAGACCATTACTTATTTGCATGATTAAAAGGTTGCCAGGGTGACTTTTTGAGCCAGGGGTACAATGTCTCCTCTCAAGAGTTTTTAATTGGTTTAATAGAAGGTCATGGTGCACTCTATTGTCCCTGTAAAGCAAAATCTTTTCTGCATTTGACCCAATGTTCAATGCTACTGGGGTAAGGGTGGGTCAAATGCAGAGGACAAATACTAGTATGAAACAGTACTGGTGTGATAAAAAATACATTAAGGGCCATGTTATGCTATATACTATTTTCTGATCTATGTTATAATGTTTCCTCGTCACTAACAGACCTGGAGTTGTGTTTTGTTTCATTCATTATTACATTATACATTAACACTCTGTGCCACCTTGTGATGTCATGATGTAATACAGGAAGTGCTCCACTGTTTAAACTCCTTTTAAACATGCACCTTCACTAAAATTTGGATAATTTCAGACCTGGAATGGCCCGTCTCTACTAAACTAAAGGTAAAACTTGAAAATTACCACTATTTGACATCACAAGGTGGAATGTTTTGAGCTTTGGAGATGTAGATAGACTAAAAAATATTACTAATGTGTGACTGAAACAAATCACAAATCCAAGTATGTTTTTGATGAGGATACTGCATTTTAACATGGCCTACAGCTCACAAGAGTCAGTTTTGTGTAATACAGAACAGTTAAACCATAGAAGGCTGCAACCAACATGTTATGTACAGAAACACGTACATGAGCATTAGTGGTTTTCATATTCTAAGAGCCCATAAGAGCCAGTTTTAATATTGATCACACTGTACTTCACCATGAAATATTCACAAATGAACCTGATCATTTCTGTTAAAGAGCAGGTATTATGCAAAACCATTTTTTTGAGCTTTCTGCCATTGTTCCTTCACCAAATCATGCATGTTTGAGTATTTTTTGAGTATTTTTTTGAGGATTTTAGTGATTAAAACATCTCAGCTGGACGGAATATTGATGACATGAGCCACAAAGTATCAATACCAGTGTTTTACTTCTGAATGGGAGTCACAACAATCAATACAGCTCACAACACTAGAATAGAGTTAAAAGTGCACTGTGTCACCTGCTTGTTTCTATAGATGTCATTTTGCCTGAAATGTTCCACAGTATGACATTAAACAACTATACTTTACATTTATTCACTTACAGGTGGTTTTATGGCTCAAAAATACCTATAAAAACAGGCGTTCTAACTGTGCGCTCCACAAAGCAATAACATCGCCATGGAGACAACCACTGGGCAGATCCCCAATTAGAAAAGTTACACAATGCACCTTTAAGGCTGGCTCAATAGCGCGTCCGGTTTCAGAGACACTTACGGGGTCCAGCATAGAGGTTTTAGTGACCACAGGACCCGCGTGTGGTGGGGACTGGTTTGGGCTGGTTCAGTTTGGCCCATTCACTGTGTGTGTTTGACATGCAGCTCAGGACTCACACTCACTCACAGCTCACACAGCGGACACACCGGGCTCTGTGCTGGTCAACAAGTCCACTGTTTGTGCCGCATCTGACAGTTATTAGGCCTCATCAGGTTGCATTTACGAAACGTCGCGAATCGTCGAGAATCTCCGTAGTTTATAATTGATTTGGAGCGCGGGTCAGAAATGTGGTCGAATTCGCTCTTTAACTGTCAAATGTGTTGACCTGGTTTACGGTTATTATCTCCCTGATTACCGGGCCTATCCACATGAAGCAAAAAAACAAATTCAATGTCTTCTCTGTCAGTATAAACGAACAACTGTTTTTACAATAGCTTCGGAAAGAGGTGCCGTTATTTAAGCCCAAAGACGCGATTGTTGTCAGTTGGAAAGACTTAAAACAATAAGATTAATGTAGCAGGTTTATGGCCAAACAAATAACGATAAAGTTTAACATTTCTGGATCGTAAGTTGGGATGTTTCTTTCATAAACGGTGAATCTCCCACAGAGTTATACAAACCTTCCATCTGGAATTACGACATCATCAATTTCTAATTTGTTGAACGTTATAGAGAGTGATTATAATCGGGTTAAGTTAAATGATAAAACTGCCTGGAATCTAAAACACACACTTAAGGAAGATGTGTTTCGTCACTGGCGAATCTCCGAATTTTCAGATGGGTGTGATTGACAGGTGAATGAGCCAATCAGAGACGTACATGATCTGTATCAAAACAAATATGGCTGCTTAGAAAAAAAAAATAACAGGAAACTGAAAAAACGTGGTATTTTTCTGGATGTTTGTATTCAGTATTTCTTCTTAAGGTTTTATTGTGATCTCGCTGACTCCTCGGACTGTTGTGCGCCTCATTTTTGTTTTTCTCACAATTTGTCTTAAACAAGCACCGTGGTCCTTTGTCAGTGTGTGTTCAAATGCATGTACAGTGGTATTACACAGGTGCTGCACTAATACTAATACACTAATACATACAGTACACACTAATACTGTTCCTAAACAAACATCTGTTCTTGAATGTCATTTCTTATGCAAATATGTTTTTAATGATCGCAGCCCAAATAACTCTTCAATATTCCTAATTGGTCCCGAGGCACTGGGATTCTGGCTCTGGTAATCACAGTACACAAGAAGATGATTTGATGTAACCAAAAAAATACTCATAATTAACAAAAATGACTGCTATTGTGCTAATAAAGTACGTATTATTAGACGGAGCCCCATAGTGCTCAGAGTGTGTGGAGGAGCCCATGTCAGATCTCACACACACACACACTCACACACACACATACATATGAGAGCCGTAATGGCCGCCGTGCTGTGTCTGTCTGAACACCAGTCGCTCTTTGTCTCACACGAGCCACAACCTGTGGATTTTACAGGCGGCTTCCAATACATATGACGAGACAGTATTATGAGTGTTATGTAACAATGCTATAGTGACAGTGCTCTTTTATAAATCTCATGATATTATAGACATACATGCAGAATGTGTGTGTAAAAACATCATGGAACATATTTGCCAAAATGTTAATACATAAATTAATAAACCAAGGCCAAATTTGAAAACAAAAATATGTGAAATGTAATTAAAAACTGTGATTTTCATCTCATAAGATATATGTATTTATTTTAGGTGATGACACAGTTGGTCTTGTGCTTTATGCTGTTGTATCCTTGGGCAAGACAAGTCGGGTGGCAGTGGTCAATTTTTAGGTGACAGGGGGCAAGTCCGGTGTGGCAGTGGTCAATTTTTAGGTGACAGGAAAAAAATAACTAGAAAGGAAAATTGCAACCGCTTATTTACACAGGTAATGATTATTTCTATATGCCACAAATAATAATAATTAGGTTTTCAGTCAAAGTCTTGGGTTCAGTTCCCAAACTATGAAATTAATGTCAAAATAATGTCATTTTTCCCAGTCCAGGTTCCCCTGCCAAACTCAAATATTTCTCCTAAGCCATGTTTCGATTGGTTTACTTTGGAGTGAATGGCTATTTAAATAAAGAACAAAGAGTATATCACAACCACAAATTAAATCTTTATCGAGACTGATGTACACTCTTTATTGAGTCAAACTGAAGTCATCTGAATGTTCACTCTTCATTAGTAACTTGGCATTTGGTTAAACACACCCGTCACTCACTCAGGTGTTACTGAGACTGACCACTAAGAGGCCTGGATTGGAAAAAGTCCCTTTGTTTAAACTTAGAGCTGCGTTTTAGACAAATTCACAATATGACGATTTGACCAAAGATCATGATTCGATTTTTATCTCCATACGGCCCATCCCCTTTGTATCTTTATTATGAAAAACATACCCCTTAGACACACCCACGACCTTCCATCTGAAAATCTCTGAAATCTTGACACTGCAATGACAAAATAATACACTTAAGTAAAGCCCCCACAACACCAGCCCTGTTCTCACCCTCTTATACACACACATGGGAGGAGCAGGCTAATGTAGCGTCTAGCCTAGCCTTAGCTCACTGCCCATCTCCAACAGTAGCACATTCACAGACCCTCCGGACCCCTCCCTCCGCTCCCTCCCTCGCCGTGGACCTGGGGGGCTGACAAAGTTGTCTCTTTGGCAGTCGCGCCTCCTATTCACGCACTAATTTATTCAAAGGAGAGTTTTATCCCCACGATGTGATTATTATGATAATTCGGAAACCCGGGCCCCCATGTGCACGGCTCTACCCCTCGCTGCCGGGACAGTGAAGGCTGATTTGCACGCTCTTCAAGGCTCCTCGGACACATTCCTGGACTGTTGGCTATCAAAGAGGGGGGACAATGGGGCTGGAGCATGCTGGATGTGGTGTTCTTGATCCGGGCGGGCCCAGAGCCGGAGAAGGGGGGGGGTTTAGATTTTGGGGGCGCGGGCTTTGTGTCAAACGAATACTGGTAACCTGACGAGATTACATGGAACTTTTATAATCCCACTTGATTTGTAAAGGGGAGCTACAGTAGAGAAGGCGCGCCGTCCATTATGGGTCTTTGTGAGATGGAGCGCTTTCAAGATGGTGGATGTTATGTGGATGGTTTAGGTGGAGTTAAGAGCAATTTAACTTCTAATCGTTTCTTCATGGGTTTTGGTTGAGTTTTTGAAAAGTGGATAAAGGATATGTTCAATCAAAACGTCAAGGTTAAAGGTGCATTGTGTAACTTTTCTGGCTGGGGGTCCGTCACCTGCTTGTTTCTGTGGATTCTTCATCGCTCTGCCTGAAATGTTCCACAGTATGACATTAAACGAACAAAAACATGTTCTGACTGTGAGCGGGGTCGCCTGTCCACTGATCTGACCTGTAACTTGGTCTGGTTTGGTCTCCATGAAGATAGAAAGGTGTAAAACTGTGAAGCATTCCAGACAAAGCAATAACATCTCCAGGAGAAAAGTATTTGACAGATCCTCTAAGTTACACAGTGCACCTTTAAAGTGGTATGGATCTTACTGGAGGTAGGAAGTCAACTGCTTTTTCCATGGAAATAAAAAGTTAAAACAATACTTTGTAACATTCTCCACACAGATAGTCAAGTTTTATGCCATATTGTGGAGGCCAAATAAGAGTCAGGTTTGAATGCTCAGACTGGATGCCGGTTTTTGTGAGTTTTTCAATGCAAAACTTACTTAATACTTTTGTCTATTTTTTTGACAATCACACTGTATTGTCCCTGTAAAGAAATCTGTCCTTTGCATTTAGCCCGTCCTTCAATACTGCTGAGGAATTCTGTTAGAAGCAGCGGGACCCATCACCAGATCTTGAGCTCGTCTTGGTCAGGGCTAAATTTGCTGGAGAATTTTACTTATTGTGTATGTTTTGGATTAAAGGGAGAATTTGGACACCAAGACACAGGGAGAACATACAAACTCCACACAGAAATACCAAAAATCTCAAAGCTAACCACCTCAACTGGCAGATCTGATCCAAAAATGGGCAAATATACAAAGACTTTCACATTGCCCAGTAACCTAATAGTATACTGAGAAATACATAACAAATAACTGAACTTTCCACATCCCATGAACAATATAGACACAAACCAGTGTCTGTATTGCTTATTAAAATGACAGACAAGTGACCTCTGACAAGAACCTAAAACATACTTTTAATCACAGCAATTTGTGTATTTTGGCTCTGTTTCTCAAAAATAGTTTATGATAAAAGTACACTAAACTGTAGTGTTCCCATAGGGTAGTTTGTCTTCATCATTCAGTCGGGCTTAGAGATGAAAAATGAATCGAAATTGCAATTTGAACGGACTTGTGTTTTAAAAGTACCATCATTTCCTCTAGAAACAACAAAATATCCTGTCTTATTTGACATAAAAACAGTTTAGAGCTGTAGAAATATTTTTAAATATGATTCTGGTATTAGTCAGGTCATATTTCAGTTTTTGTCCGTTTTTCTGGATGTGTAAAATGTGAAGTTTGAAGAGAATTCTATTATTAAAGGTGCATTGTGAATCTTTTCTACTGGAGTCTGGAATGTTTCACAGTACGGCATTAAACCTTTCTATCTTCATCGAGACCAAAACAGACCAACTTACAGGTCAGATCTGTGGAGAGTCACAAGTATTTTTGAGCTATAAAACCACCTGTGATTGAATAAAGATACGATACAGCAGTTTAATGTCATACTGTGGAACATTCCAGGCAGAGCAGTGACACATCCACAGAAACAAGCAGGTGCAGGTGACGAATCACCAAAAAATTACATAGTGCACATTTATACCATAAATGGTAGATCTAATTGCAATTGCCAAACTTGTCAGGCAAATCACAATTACATTTTTTCCCAAATTGTGCAGCCCCACTGTTCAACCCACTCTTGAGCGCAGCTGAGGCAACCTATGGAGAGTAATAAGCAGTTAGCAATTAGCAATTAGCTTGTGCTGTGGTCAGTAGGAGTCGCTCGCTGGAGGATTAACATTCTGAGCATGTCTTAGGTTTGGGGAAAGCCTTTGCACCTGGACAAGATCTACCAGACAAGAGGACAACATGCAAAATCTACACAGCCCATACTGTAGTCTGGAAGTCTCACCCAACATTCAGTCTGCCTTCCTATCTGCAGCTGGCATTCTGCTGAAAGAAGAATGCTGCTGCACTGTTAAGCTAACCATCATTTACAAGTTAACCATGCACTTCCTGATTGCTTAACAATGAAACTATTATAATTACATGCAGACAGTACACGGTGCATGTACTGGGCAAGACACTGTAGCAGAAATAGATGCAAAAACAGGATACAGGCAGTTTAACACTTCAGTTCTCCAGTGGCTACACTGTTTGCCATTAATGTGAAAGGGTGAGAGTAATGGATTTGTTTGGGAAAATATCTCTTCCAAAGGCATATATACTGATGGTGATGAAGAGGAGGAGATGGAGAGACTGAGGAGGCTGATAGTTCTGCTGCTCTGGTGGAGATGGAGTGTGAGGAGCCCCTACTGTATCTGAAACAGAAAGAGGAGAAATAGTACCTTTAAAGTCACCTGGGTCTCTATTGATGCTAAAACAGGCTGAAGTTTGGTTGGTTTGAGCACTTCACCTTTGCTTTCGCACAAACCTCACTGCTGCTCTGTGATTGGTCACTCACCACCTGTCGGACCCTATCACATCAGTTTGGCCAAAGATGGATTCTCACGAGTTTGTGAACTCACAAATATCATCATCCATCTTCCTGTGCAAGGTTGCATTTAAAGTGCATTTGACAGGTTTCATGTTTTCTGTTTATTATTTGGTTTTGTGGTAAATCTGTATCACAGCATCATAACAGTCAAGCACTTTATGAACGAAAAGTTGGTAAAAAAGTTGACTTCTAGAACAGAAAACCTCTATGTCATCAACAATGAAAAAAAAGAGGCAGGTTTTTAATAAAACCTTAAATATAGTGTTAGTTGTGTTTTACTGAAATATGTGGTCAAACCTGCCGAATGCACTTTAGATGAATGACCTGTTGAAAAGGCATAGATCACTGACAAGACAATGACAATAGGTAAGAATGATCTTAACAAATGGAACTGTTTGGCTGTTGATCTGTGTATTATTAAGTACATTTACATTTTCTATCCACTAACAGCATCAGTTCCTCAATAGTAACCTATAGTACCCCAGCATCCCACCCCTCCAACCAATCAGAGAAGACTTGTGAAGACCTATGGGACTGAGTTCACTGGGTTCAAACTGGTGACTATAGAGTATTGTTTAAACTGGAGCACCAGACTTCAGTATATCCAGATGCAGACTATGTTGCGTTCTGCGCTGCAATTTCGAGATCAACCATAAAGCCCAAAAAAGAGGATGAAACGAAGATGGATTTGACAGCACCATTATTGAAAAAATGTTGTATAGAAATGCGATAGTTTTCATTGACATACACATCAGGATTGTGTCGTCATATATGGATTTTCAGTTAGTCTAATGTCAGACCAATGGAGATTTTAAGATGAGGAATATTTAAGTGATTCATTCAAATGTTTTCTGAGACTATAGCGTTATAATTATATTTACCAGTAGTCCTTGTAGTTTATTGAGTCGTTCCACCGTATTTCATTTACTTTTTACCTTGGTTTGGCTTATAGTATTGGTTTCTTATAGTATTTACCTTTACTGTCAGAAACATAGTGGATTTCCAATTTTTTTTCCCATTCAAAGCTCTATTGGTAAACACCGGACAACAGATTTCACGGAATGGTTATGAATTTGATATTTTAGTATTTTTTTTGGATGAGAATATGGAAAACAAAGCCGCAAATTGTAACTAACTGAAAGCTGAAAAAACTACATGAAAGTTATGCTTAAGTTTTGGTAAATCTGCTTGAGAAACTGATATGCAACGGTCAATTTACCATGGGTATCAGAATGATGAAACATTGGGAGCGTTTCTATAGTGACTAACATGGGAAAAAGTGACAGGAAGCTGAAGCCCTATAGCACAACTATAGCTGTAGTAGAATCATGATACTTTGGTACTATAGCCTTAATTACTGTGTTGCATTAGCGTACCCAGATCCACATTGTACAGAATGGACTCTCCACCATGCAGTCCATTTTCCACCGTGTGAACTGCCTCTTATAGCCGCCTATATGCCCGAGACCCCCTGCGCTTTTGGCCCTCGCATCTGCTCTTGTCTGCGTGTATAGTTACGCCCCTGACCCTCACCATTGTACCTCCTTGATTTTAAGCTTTTAATACGAGAGGGGTGGAGACTATACCAAACCTGGACCGTGTCATAAGGGGAGGGTCTTATGGGGCTGTATATGTTTTGCGCGCAGACATCTCCAAACTTCATATTATCCTGACTCCGGGAATGGCGAGTGCGCGTGACTGGAGAGGGGGAGCGGGCCGTGCGAGCTGAGCTGAGGAGGGGGGCTCCGGCTTATCCACTCTTGATAGAACCACCTCTTTC
>KN513917.1:2059-32258 GCA_000787155.1 Scartelaos histophorus
ACACACACACACAGTATGGATCATGGAGTATGGATCAAACAATATGGACTTTGGTCAAGCAATCAGGTGACTGCTTGACCTGGTAACTCTATGTTAGATTTATTATGCAGTTTACCTGATTTTTTGTATTAAAAAATGTAAAAAATAAAACTATTTAACTTTAGTCCACTGCAAACTGTTTAAAGTTATTCCCTACTTGTATCATGCATTCTGATCATCCTAATTATTCTGGTATATCACAGTAAAGTTAGCGACAATTTACATGCTAGCAGCGCACCTCCTGATTATTGGAGTGTGAAATGCTTTATAATTAGTCGCATCCAGTACACAGGAGACTTATTTAGACCTGAAGAGCTGCTTATACACTATATCTGTACTGGGGCAAGACTCATTTTTGCTTAACTACGTGGGAAAAAAATCAGGTACATGATATTTAACAAGTTACTACACAAAAGTATAAGCTGTGCCAGTTTGTGCCAAGTAACAATGTATTTAAGTGCACAAAGCCATTTCTGTATAAACAAATAACTAGTTTCAAATTTAATTGTACAGAGTATAATGCAAATAATATAACCGAGACAAATTTGCACAATGTCAAACTGAATGTGTCTCAAATCTGTCACAATTTAAATGGGTCTTTATGCTGCAAAATCTTGTCAAAACATTATATGCAGGCATTAGGCATGAGTGACAAGACATGAGAGATTAATCTGACTGTTATTCAGTTTTAGAAATGTACGCATAATTGATTACCATACTTAAAGATGTAACTTTTTTTGGTTGGGAGTCGGTCACCCGCTTGTTTCTATGGATACTGATGGTCATTGCTCTGCCTGCCATGTTCCATAGTATGACGTTAAACAGCTCTGCTTTACATTTATTCAGTTACAGCTGGATTTAAAGATCAAAGATACCAAGAAAAACAGGCATTCGGACAGTGAGATGGGTTCAATTCAATTCATTTTTGTATAGCCCAAAATCACAGTTTAATCACAGAGTTATCTCGCCGGGCTTCACAATATTGTTAATTTAGCAAACAGAGATGTCAGAGAATGAAGCAGAATAAGAAAAATAATAATAATAATAATTCATTAATAATTCAAAAATACAGAATGTCCAATTAAAAGCAGGCAAATGGATAATTGTCCCAGCATCTCCTGCCTCCCCGCAGATCTGACCTGTGACTTGGTTTGGTCTCGGTGAAGATAGAAAGGTTCAATACTATTCTGTGAAACATAGTAGACAAAGCAACAAAATGTCCTTGGAGAAAAGCCCTCCATCAGAAAAGTTACACAATATACCTTTAAACTAAAACAATTGGACTTGGTTGGTGGAAAAACACTTTAAAAAGTTATACTAAATTCAGTTGTTTTTGTTCAACTCGCTGATAATAACAGAAATTTCACTTTTCTTTCTTTGCGACATAATTTCCACACATCTTACCCCATATGTTCGATGTCAGGTCAGGTCTATAGACAGGTGAGTTTACTTACAGTATTAATTCATGTTTTTTATGGTTCAAATCAAAGCAAAAAAAATCTCTATGAAGACACTAGAATGTCTAATGAATGCACCTTTAAGTGTAAATTATCAGCTGCAATATAAATAGGAAATTTGAGTAAATGATTCTACAAAACTTTCCTATTCTTACAAACTGTCACTAAAATAAAATTCCATATCAAATATAAGATTAATCTTAATTGGAGAGGAGGTCCACGGCTCAGCTTTGGAGATTACATATCACGTATCTGATCTGTTTGATGAAGTAGTTAACATAAAGAAAAAAGCATTGGCTGATGGTGTGTCCAGACTCTTGTTTGAACTTGACGAACTTTAACTGTAGCAAAACCTTATGGAAAGTGCTTCACAGATCTCATTTTAACTTTCCGTTCAGTGTCATCAGACAGCCTTAAAACGAGCTCTTTTTATCGCCCTCATCTGCATACTTACATCCTATATATTTTTAAGTGGAGCGCTATACGGTTACATCACGGCAATAACTCCAAACGCGCCACAAGCTTAATCAGATGAGCTGTGAAAAACACCAGAAACGGTTTCCTATCAAAGTGTAACAAACAGGAAAAAGATTGGGAGGGAAAAATATGTCTCTATTGTGAATGCAGTCAAACACACACACACACACACGCTCTAACCTCTCCGGGCGCTAGCGTATTTATCTTACTTGTGCCCGGTGACAGTTGTCTCTACAGCCATTTCATTTCACACACGTGGCCACGGAAAGCCAAGCAAAAATGGAATTAATGAATTGTAAGAAGGGGGCATGAGAACGGAATCGGAAAGCTGCGCGTGTGGGAAGGCCTATATCCAAGAGGGACAGCGAACCAGACGGGATGGGTAAATAAATAAATGCGTTATGTATGACCAAACGCAGGAGACGGGGCCGGGAGGGGGAGGTAGACCGGCGCTCGGGCTGTATCCACGACACGCTCAGACAAGTGAATAAATCAGCGCACAATTAGGGCCTTGTGATTTCATTTATGGTACCTACGAGCTCTCTGCAGGCGCTTTCTGGCAGATGTCATTTCTAGTCAATTGATTTCGCCGCCGTCCCCGGGCCCCAAGCCGTCATGGCCCCTCTATCCGCATTACAAATGGATGGAAAACACGGGCCAAATGGCTGTCCGAGCTATTTCTGCATGATAGGAGTGGGATAATGTAGGAGACCGAGCTGGCAACCGAAAGGAACAATGGGCGAAGGATGTTCTGAGCGCTCGAGTAAACACTAAGCACATGTCAGAAGGATTAAATGAGGTGACCGGTTTGTAAACATATGCAGATTACAAAATGTCAGCGTGGTGCCGTAGTGGTTTAGTGTCGCGGCCAGAAGGTCTCAAGTTGGAAATCTTAAATGGGCTTTTCGTGTGAAGTTTGCGAGTTCCCACTGGGTCTCGGTGGGTTTGGTCCAGGTATATAGGCCAATACTTCAACTACTGAAATCGAACCCGCTTTTAGATTGCCCCAGCAGCACTGAAATATGAGTTAAAGATCCTATACAGTGGTCCCTCGTTTATCATGGGGGGTTACATTTTAAAAATAACCAGCAATAGGCGAAATCCGCATGTAGTCACATTACAGTTATTATATATGTTTTAAGGCTGTAAAAACCCCTAATCACACACTTTACACACTTATCCCAGAATTCATTTTCGTACATTTCTCTCAAACTTCAAACCTGTGTAGATTTTTTAAAATAAGTAACAATCGGTGCTGATCTAGCGGGCCAAGTTGCACCCCCCGCGGTCACCAAGTCTGACTGTGGGCCAAATGATGGGGGGAAAAGTCCAGGGCTGTTTTTTGGTCCCAGTCCGCCCGTGCTTCCAAACATACAGCTCTTCAGACTCCCATTTCTCACAATTGAACATTTATTTAGATTAGGCAAGTTGAATGAATTCTGTACTGTACAGGAGGCCACGGCATGGAGGAAATTGGAAAAAAAAAAGCTCGAAACAGTGAGGCCACTAAAGGTGAAACGTGAGGGACGACTTTGAATATATTGCGCAACATTTTTATACTTTTCTGTACTTTTTATAATGTTACCTCATCAAAAATATACTTGGAGTTGTGCTTTATTTCATTCACACATGTTTGAGTAACCATTTATTATTAATCTGTCTCAAAAACTCCACATGCTCTGTTCCACTTTGCGGTGCCATGAAGTGGTAGTTTTCAAGTTAACAACTGCCTGTTACCTTTGGGTCAGTACAGACTGGTAATTCCTGGGCTGAAATTATCCAAATGATAGTGAAGGAGTTTAAAAGCACAGTGTGTTATTTATTTATTTATTTTTTACATGCCGCGAAGTATGTAAACCAGCAATACAAAGTGAATCCATATGTACTTATGGCATTTGAAACTGAAGTAGTCCTCAAGTTCTTCGTAAATGCTGAAGTTTCAGAAGTATGCAAGACCTATATTTAAATGCACATGGCAAAGAAAATGCAATCACAGCGCTCTCAAAAAAGTCTTCTCTATGATAATAACACATGCGCTCGGGTGATTGCAATGCAAATGGACATTGTAATCTTAGTCTGCAATGATGGCTGTTGCCTTGCTCTGGAAATAGAATAGCATGTGGATTTAAAGGGACAATATTGCAGCTTTTTCTGATCTGTATTAAAATGCTCTTCCTCATTACAAGCACACCCGGAGTTGTGTTTTCCCTCGAGTTCTTCTCTCCAACAAAAAACATTCTGCTCCACCTTGTGATGTCATGTGGCAATACAGGAAATGCTCCACTGTGTTTTCAAACTCCACATGATTTTACTACAGTCATTTGGATGATTTCAGCCCTGGATTTGGCCATTTCTACTAAACAAAAGGTAAAAGGTTGCTCGAAAAATACCGCTTCATAACATCACAAGGTGGAATAGAACATTTTGAACTTTTTAGACCAACATAATCAAGGGTTATTCAAACATGTGTGAATGAAACAATACACAACTCCAAGTATGTAACACGTATGAGTAATACAGGATCTTAAATGCTCTCTGTTAAAGTGAAACAGTTTTCAGCTTCTTTGACTCTTTTGTTTCTAAATGGAGTCCCTCTATATTTGGAGTAAACACTCACATGCAAGTGCAATGTGAGACCTGAGACTCACAGCAGCAAAGTTGGTTTTTCAATCAGAGATAACAGAGAAGGCTTCAAACTGCCTTATTCAACTAGCTGCAGTGCAATATAAGGTAAATAACTCCTTTGATCTGCTTCAAAACCTGGATAAAATTGATCAGATTTAGACCAACTAACTAAAGCAGGTCATTTTAAAGGTTCTATATTACACAAAACATTTTCTTGTGAGCTTTAAGCCATGTTATAATGTTGTTACCTCCTTAAAAACATACCTGGGGCTGTGTTTTATTTCATTCCCACGTGTCTGAGTAACCCTATGTTATTAGTCTGTCTACATCTCTAGAGCTCTAAATGCTCTGTTCCACTGTGTGATGTCACGAAGTGGTAGTTTTCACATTAAAAGTTACCGTTTACCTTTATACCTGTGAGTGTTTTCAGTTTGAGAGGTGAGCTCCAGGTATGATTTGACGAGGAAACATCATTTTAACAAACAACAAAAATAGGCTAATATGTGCCCTTTTTGCCAACTTTTTTGCCAATAAACTGTGCACAGTGTGTTTTACTATCATTATCTACTGTCCCTAATCATGTTTTTAGTGAAAATGAAGTAAATTTGCACATTTCTGGTCAAAATGTGAGTGGGATGCTTCCAGTGGCCACTACAATTACACTACAAATGCTCTTCGACATCACTCTGCACTGCCTTGATTAAAGCCTGTTTTTTCTGAGTATAAACACCTCGCTGCAGAGTTTGAAATGAGGATACCTGTTAGACCCATCACACTGTTTCTTATACCTCCAGACCTCGCCTCTCCTTGCTCTCTCTTTTCATCCTCGAGACCCCACACCTTCTCACTTTCCTCTTTAGTCCTACAGACCCCAGCCCTCCTCTGGCATCACTCTCCCCTTTAATCCTCACCACCCTGCCAGTCCTCCCCACTTTTTCTCCCCTTGAGTCCTCCAGTTCCTCACTCCTAAGACTCCTCCCTCCCTCTGTCCCCTTTAGTCCTCCAGACCTCCCCCTTCCTCACTTTCCCCTTTAGTCCTCCAACACTTCCTAGTTTAGCAGCTCTATTTGAAATGCATTTGTGGATGGCGTTTAGATGTTTAATCCTGCTTTAAAGACACAACAGCATCTATGATTTCTTGACAGATCACGAGAAGTTTTAGTGTGGCAGTGAAGGGTGGGTCAAATACATAATAGCTCAAACCTGGGCACCTGATTTTGAAACCATGAAAGGAGGAAGTTGGTATTCATCCTGCTGCCTGTGGCTCTCACTTGCTCCAAGCTCTCACAGACCCTTTGGCACATTGCTGTTATTCACATGCATGGATTTCTCAGGAGCATTCACCTGTAGAAGAGCTTTTTCAAACAGCAAAGCTAAGCAGAATGTACTCCCAAAGCCCTGACATGCTGTCATACCAAAGTGTAACATAGCCATAGCCACTCTTTCATCTTGGGCTGTGATTGATCTAATGTATCTTTTCTAATTCATTCATGTAGGAAATCTAAATTTAAAGTATTGTAGCCTTTGGTTATCTAAGACTGTGATTTCTTTAAAATGTTAGAATTTATTACTCTACACAACATTTCAAACCTTTTTCTTACATTGGTTAGTAAACCTTCATTGTGATTTAGATACAAAACTCTCATTTTGTGGCCTGCATCAGTTGTTAACATGACCTTTAGTATGTGACTTTTTAAGTAATGGATATGGCCGTTAATACAGTATTTAGCAGTAAATAACAATAACAATAACAATAAAATACTGTGTCATACTGGTAATAATTAAAACAGCAAATAATACAGTAGTTTACTGTGATAGCACTGTTTTTATAGCAAATGTTGAAAGTACAGTCTAATACTGTGAACATTACAGTTAAATCCTGTAAAGTGATAATAGGGCAATTTACTGTGAAATGTTACAGTTGAAGACTGTGTAATCCTGGTAATTATTTACAGTGTCGTTTGAATGTCAAAGACCCTTGTAAGAGTCACCTGTAGCGTTTGATGTTGCTGTTGATGAAAAACGAAACTTAACCTCACATATTTCTTTAGTGATTTTGAATAACTCTGTAAAATTAAACATCTCATTTGTGCTAAAATGAACGTAATTTAAAGGCACAATAAGTAGCTCAACCTTGGAGCACTTCCTGTACTGCCACTTTTCATCAGAATGTGGAACAGAGTGTTTTAAGTTCAGTATCAGTGTAAATATGCATGTTTGTGTGTTAAACATGTGCTTATTATGGGCCATTTAAAATGTAATCAATGATCTGTTCATTGTATTTAAATCATCTAAAACATATGAATCAAACCACTTCATAAAAAAAAAGTGTTTTAAAGAGGAGGTATCAGGCAAAATTTATTTTTTACTAATTTTGGGGGGGGGCGGGGGGGGTTTACCATTATAACATGTTTAGTTTAGTTATTTAGTGTTCTTCTAATGTCATTTTTTTGGGATCCGGTCCAATACTCATACTTGGCCTTGGAAAATCTGCTGGAATAAATGAGATTTTGAGGACTAAAGTATTAGTGAAGTGTATAATGATGATAAGTTGTGCTGATTCAAGTATTTTTCCTTTTCTACTACACAGCTTTAAACAGCAGTGAGGCCTGTAAAAAGATACTTGGAGCACATGGCTAATTATGCAGAGTAAACAAACAAAGTCTGGACTGGCTGTTGATGCTGCGCTCTCCTCAGCGAAGTTATTCTACAAAGTTCAGCGTCCACACCAAAGGCTAAATGAAGAAATCAAAAACATAATACAAACGTCTTTTCTGTCATTATCAGTATGTTTAAGTGTCTGCAGAGCGTCCACCCTCTGTGTTTAACCTGCTCCACCAAAGTAGACAGCAGTGGCTTGCATTTGTGGGGCCTCATTTGGGAGAATACATAGTGGTATCAGATGAGTGACTTGGTCTGAGTACACACCAATACCGCTCTGTGAAAAATGTGCAGTATCTGAGCCTTTAGTATTAAAACAACCCTAATAACTTTGTTCCCTCATGTTTGTGTAATCCCTCAGTTCTCCAGTTAGGATCCATGGCAAAGTTTATCCAAGCTGCTTCTTCTGTTCTTGTCAGATTGCTGGTTATTCCTTATGGCCAGTGTTTCTGACAAAACTAAAAGCCACACAGAAAGCAATGTGGTCTGCTCGAGTTAGTGCAGCAAGGACTACAGCGAGCGTTGCATTGGAAAAATAAAACAGCCTCTTCATAAGATGTTGTACTAATACAGATGAGAGAGCAATAGTGGACCACAGTCTGCTGTACCTCTAACCACTCGTTTGAGGATAGTGATTTCTTAGCCACAGAAAAGAAATGGTTAAAGAGGCTGTTTTTGTTAGAAAAATGCAATCCTTCCCAGAACACAAATTGAGGGATTAGACATCATCTTTCTCCTATTTACAACTCCATCCTCAGACCTAAAACAAAACATAGCAATAGTGTAGTGAATGGTTATGCTAATATGACTCAGACACATTTCATAGTACAGTCCAATAGACCTAGCTAGCAAACTGTCGTATTTCTTTCTAGGCTGTATTTGAACCATTGTTAGCTGTAAGATTCTATGTTCAGCCCAGAAGTCTACGTCACCCATGCTACCACACAACTATTCCCCATAAATGTACAAAAGCATTATACAAAACAATACACTTCAAATCCACAAATCCAATGCAATGTGCAGTAGTTTCATTGCAACAACACTCTGAAAGGGGAGTGACTTAACGCAAAGAGAAAATAGAGGGAGGGTCAAAAATGAAAATGAATACATTGTTTTAAAGTGCCAAGTAATTTGTTTGCAGTTCATACCTCATAAAAGTAATATACTCCATCTTGTGTAATTTGTCTGTCATGGAGGTGTTACTTTGCTTGGAAATTTTCACATAATTAAAACTCCTAAAAACCACCCATCATTTTCTTGGAATCAGTTTTATGTCATACCATGGAGCATTCCAGCAAAAACAATCCCTGTGCACACAACCAAGTGCTGGGCTCTTACTAGACAAGTTACACAATGCCCCTTTAATATAGTTTCAGTGCAGGTCTTCAGATTTCACTTCCATCTTGGGTATTTTTGTCTAGAATATACGAATTAGGCTTTCTACACGGTTAAGCGACATTTTCTTGGAATCAATATGTATCTTTTGATTTGACAAACAACGTACGTGAAAATGCCAGCGTGACAAGTGAATCAAAAATAGTTTGCTAGCTGCGCTTCACCTCCCGGCTCTGCGCGGTGTGTGAATTGCGATTGCCAGAATACTCTCGATGTTTGTGTGACATTTAAGAGAAAGCTTGTTTTCCTGTAAGAGTAATGCTACACAGCTGGAGTTGGGCTGTGTAGCTGCCATCAGATTGCTATTCATAGACAGACCCAGGGAGTTCTATTGCATGTAGCACAGTGCTCCAAGCAGGTATTAGACAGCTTACGCCAAGGCCTGAAGGTTAGAGGGTGCATAGACTCTGAATGGGAAACTTGGAATGTCTCAGCAAAAGAAATTGTGCTGTTTTGTGTGTCAAATACTGGTGCAATGTAAAATGTGGTGGAATGTAACAAAGTAAAAGTAGTAAAGTACTGTGATAAAGGAAAAAAAAAAAAAAAAACGCAAAATCTGAAGGTCAGAGGGTCCATAGACACAATGGGAAACGATCAAATCTGGATTAAAATCACTACATTTGAAGCCTTATAAGACCTCAAAATATGAACAAAATACTTTTACTTTTTACACTTTCAGTACATTTTTAAGGCTCTTTCATCTGTGATACTTTTACTTGAGTATTCTTTGCTCCAGTATCTATAATTTTACTATAGTAATAAAATTGAGTATGTCTTCCACCACTGCAAATGCCTGATGGGCTGAACATTGCAACTGTGTCACTTTGTCATTTGTTTTCCAAGCACCGGCCAACCCGAATATAAGACTGACATTGATTTTTATCTGCCCTCATCTTCAGAAAATGCCTACCGTTTACATCAGCAAAGTAAATGGATCTTTTCTTCTTTTTTTTTTTCATTTCATTGCTCATGCCGTTGTTCTGAATACTTATTTTGAATACTTGTGACTAGTTTGTAGAAAGGTTCTGTTGCAGAGATCAGGTTTTAAGTAGATACATTTGACACCAACTTTTCTAACTTTCCTGGTGGGGTATTCATCAAATGCTTTTTGCAGCTGTGTCTACAGTAGTAATTTACCACCTCTGGGTATGGAGTGAATGAATAATGATCTGCTACATATGTCAGTCAAAAGCACTATATAAATAAAAAACGTACTTACTTACTATATTGAACAAAAATGAATCTTGCGAGGTTTAACCCATGTTATAAGGTTGTTACATCCTTAAAAACATATCTTGAGTTGTGTTTTGTTTCATTCATGTTGAACACACCTTTATTATTAGACTCTCTACTCTGTTCCACATAGTGATTAGGGATGTAATGACAGCAAAACCTCTTGATACAATATTTTCATTCAATATATACGATTCAGTCTATATTGAGATGTTTTGGGGAGGCTTACGAAATCGTGAATATGCTACTTTTTCCTTTTAAAAGCCTTGATTTGGTATGTGTTATAATATGAAGCATTAAAACTTAAAAGTGCTTAATCACAGTCACTCTTCATGCAGTCTGCATTGACAGCAGCAAAGGATCATGGTCTGTGTGTGTTTTTAACCTCCTGCAATGCTGCACCACGGCAAGACAAGGGAAGTTTATTTGTATAGAGCAATTCAAAGTGCTTTACCTAATACGAAAGACTAAAATCCCAAAGAAAGACATTAGAATCACCATAACTATTCATTTGAGAGACTTGTCATTTGATATATTGTGATGCCCTCAGATATAAGAGTGAGACTTTGATGACATAATATTACAATTTATAATAGTTTGGTTATTGTTACATCCCCACTTGCGATGCCGTGAAGCCGTAGTTTTGAAATCAACACCTTTTTTGTTTCCCCCTTTAGTTCAGTAGACATTTTCATTCCCAGGGCTGTAATCTGAAAATTCCATTGAAGGTGTATTGAGCTTAAACCACTGGAGCACTTCTTATATTACCATGTGACATCAGAAAGTGGAACAGAATGTTTTCTGTGGGCAGAAAATCCCATTCATAGTTTGAAATGAGGGTTTTAATGAGTAAAGAGCTTGTCCATTATTTACAGTGCACTCCAGATATGACGCTGACGCTATATTATCACACCTCCCTATGGCATTTTCTTTTATGTTCACATGCATTTAATTTGCTTGATTTTTCTTATTTAAAATCCCTATTTAAATCCAAGCCTGATTTAATCTAATTCCAAATCCTTTTCTTCGCAGCCAAAGTAATTGCAGTAATTATTTCTTTGATTGCGAAACCATTTGACCAAATCGCCAACACAAAGCTTTCTTCTTCGGACTTGTGCAACGCTATTAATCTACTCTCAATTCTATGGGTGGATTGCCAGGTTATTAATACATATCTTTTTTATTGTGTCAAATATAATTAAGCAACAAGGCGTGTGGGGAAATCAGACTGAGTGACTTTTAATATTGGAGAGAGAAAAGTACGTGTGGGCGGTAATTAAGAGAAAAGCAAGAGTTCTGCTTACCAAATTCTCTTTTATCTAACAACCAATGCTAATTTTAAAGGTGTATTGAGTAACTTTTATGTTGTAAGGTTTTCTGTACTTACTGGTACTTACTCAAATATTCATTTTTGAGTATTTACTAGTGGTTAGCAGTAGGATAAATGGTAAATATTGGTTTTTCAGCTTAAAGGCACTCAGAGTGAATCACTAACCCATTGACGGACACATTCATACACACTAGTATGCGCAGACAATGGGAGTGAGGTGGGTTAAGTGTCCTGCCCAAGGACGCAACAACAGCATTCGTATGTAGGTAGGGGATCCGACCGCTCAGCCAATGATGCTTATGTCGAGAACGGGATTCAAACCGCTACTGTCACCCTAAAGTAGTTTATTTGGAAACCATCTACTCCACAACTCACAAGTCTAATTTAATATAGAAATGATTAGCTCTTTGGCGATTAACAAACACACACAAAAAAAAATAAAAATCTATCTTTTGACTGGTGCTAGTCCTGTTACGATAACACATATTTAAAGTCTATTTAAAAACCGCTTCACTTCACTTTATTGTTATGGTGAAAGTGGCATTAAGTGGTTTAGATATTATCATTTATCGCAATATTTCTCTCTAGTGATCGTGTTTCAAAGTTTGTTATAGTTAAAGACCTGAACATATAGAAGTGTTGGTGTTATCTTCAGTAGAGACTGGCAATTCTGGGACTGAAATGATCCAAATGATTCCACTGAATGTGTATGAAGTTTTAAAACGCTTTGGAGCACTTGCTGTATTGGCACGTGACATCACAAGGTAGAGTTGAGTGCTTTAAATTTGAGAGATAAGATAAGCTCACTTTGACATGAGTGAATGAAACAAAACACAACTCCAGGAATCATGTTGACTCTGGAAACAACATTATAACATAGATCATAAAATGTGCATCATATGGGCCCTTTAAATAACTTCAAATGTCATCTGAAACCCAGCTATTGGTTCATGGCTGCTGCATTTGTCTGAAAAATTGAAAAGATAAAAACGGGTATTTTGTGACAAAAGTCTCGAGTAGCGACAAAGCTGTTGTTGAGTAAAATATATTCTATTTGTATCCTGAATTCTGTGTCCTCCCTCATTGAAGACCTATAATTTCACGAAACAAAGCAGATAGCAAATATTTCCATAACAACGGTCTTAGCCCACCGCCATGCATAAAATACAATAAATTAAACACAGCAGGTTCCTCATTTGATGTTTAAATAAAACAGACCTGCAAATACTAGTGACGCATTTTAATAATATGCAATGTAGGAAATGAAATATTTACGTTTCATTTAGTGGTGTAAATATCAAATTGACATCCATTGAAAGCACTGTTGGAATTGTATTATATTGTAATTTGACATTCGGCGACCTGCAGACCAATTTGAGGATTCAAGACCAATGTTAGGATTCATTCATGTGTTTTCTAATTTTCATGTTTCAAACTCATTGAAATTGATTTGAAACAATTGAAACAACTTTATATTGTTGTTCTCAGATTGCATCTATTTGCAACTTTTACTACAGTATTTACTAGTACTTAAATGATGTCTGGTCCAGGGACTGACAAGTGCTTATTTGGGCTCATTTAAATTTGTAATAATCTGATGTACACAGACAAACAAATACATATGTTAAAGGCGCATTGCTTATCTTTTTGGTTTGAAGGTCCGTCACCTGCTTCTTTCTAACGATATGTCATATGTCATGATAAAAGCATTTGACGAACCCTCCCCCAGAAAAGTTACACAATGCACCTTTAAGTGACAGATCAAAATGTCCAAAATTGCACTGAAAAAAGCTGTGCAGTTAAATAGAATCTCCGTACAGCTGGTAAACACAAACTAATGCTCCAGATACAGTGTATTTTTAAAAATAACCGTAATTTGAACTTAATCATACTGTAATAAAGAAAGAAATCATTCTACTTGAATCGTCTAGTGGCAGCTTTTATTTTCTACCCAAGGCCTCATGCTATTGAACTAGTTTCTCTTCAGAAGTACTCAGAATGCCATGCTTAGCTTTGTGTTGACTTTCTGCAAGGCTCCTTCAAAGCCACTTTCTCTTAAAGACCGTGGCTAAGAGTTTCACAGGGGGAGGAAACAAAGATAAATAAACCATTCTGAGTGACAGCGTGGTAACCTTGCCTTTAAGACTAGTGCCAGGGAGAAGTGCAATTAACTATAGTCGGGTTAAGTGAACGTTACATGAACTGAATGTGCACAAGATGCTGTTGAAGTTTAGATTTATCAGAAAGTTTATGAATCTATGTCTGAATCTCAGTACTTTTCCCAACATACTGCAGGGCTGTCCAAATGACCATCCCAAAGGCCTACAGGATCTTGGCTCAGTTTTCTCCACAACCTTTGGAGGTGTTTCCCACCTCGACCCTGGGGTCTCCAGCCCGTACTCTGCACAGATGTTTCTGTACACTATGCCCGCAACCTGGTTGTGCCGCTCCATATAAGCTTTCCCTGCCAGCATCTTACACCCTGCAGTTATGTGCTGGACTGTCTCAGGAGCCTCTCTGCACAGCCTACACCTTGGGTCTTGTCTGGTGTGGTATATCTGGGCCTCTATTGCTCGGGTGCTCAAGGCCTGTTCCTGTGCAGCCAGGATGAGTGCCTCTGTACTGTCCTTCAGACCAGCCCTCTCAAGCCATTGGTAGGAGTTCTTGATATCAGCCACTTCAGTTAAGTTTCGGTGGTACGCCCCGTGTAGGGGTTTGTCCTGCCATGATGGTCCCTCCAGCACCTCTTCTTCCTCTGAACCCCACTGTCTGAGACATTCTCTGAGTACATCATCTGTCGGGGTCTTTTCACTGATGTACTTATGGAGCTTGGATTTTTCATCCTGGACAGTGGTTCCCACACTCACTAGTCCTCGGCCTCCTTCCTTCCAGCTCGCATACACCCTATATATATGTGCTATGTTTTTGTACTGTGTTTTTAAACTCCATACACCTTCACTAGTACCATTTTGTAATTTAAACCCTGGAATTGCCCCTCTCTCCTGGGTAAAAGATAAAGAGTAGCTGAAACAAAACACAACTCCCAGTATATTTTTGATTAGATAAAATTCTAAAATAGCTTAAAGCTCACAAGAGTCATTTTTTGTGATATATAGGTCTTTTAATATTGTATTGAATCTCATAAAACAAAGTAACTCTCAATACATGGCTGTATGGATTTTTATAGAATATTCAAAGCTTACACATGAGCTACGTCCATTTGGTAAAAATAAAAAAGGCATATCATGTCATTTCCTGTGTTTTACTGGCTTCCCCTCGAGCCAAACTACCTCATAAAGCAGAGGATTTTCTTTATAGTAGGTGTAGCGTTGATGGAGCTTGTAACTGCAGAAAAAGCAGTACTTTCCATATGTAACACAGGGTCCACAGGTAGCTTTAATAACAAAGCAAACCAGTCAGTGTGTGGGGCCACCAGCCATGAGGCAGCTTTTATTGACACACGGAGCAAAAATAAACTTAAGGTTGATTAGTATATTGAAGATAGACGCTGCTGCAGAGGTGAGGCTCGCCCTAAGACTGGGGTGACGGAGACATGCTAAAAGTGAAAAACACAAACAAGATTCACACAAAGTAAACAGCTACCACAACAAAAAAGACCCATTTACAAGTGCCACCACCACCAATAACTATAAATAAGGTCACCTTCTAAAGTGAGCCCCCTCCACACCCAGATATCTACATCCCACACCCACTGCAGACCTACCACGGATTTAACAAATTAAACTCGAAAAATAATAAAAACGGCAACCAATTCAATTCAATTTATTTTGTATAGCCCAAAATCACAACAGTTATCTTGGTGGACTTCACAAAATTGTTAATTTAGCAAACAGAGATGTCAGAGAATGAAGCAGAGTAAGAAAACATAATCATAATTCAAAAATACAGAATGTCCAACAACAAGCAGGCAAATGGATAATTGTCCCAGCATCTCCTTAGACCCTCCTTCTCCGGCAAGGATAAACTCGGAAAAAAAACCCATTGGGAAAAAAAAACAAAAAAAACAAGAAACCTCGAGGAGAACCACAGTGAAGGAGAGACTCCCATGGACGTACAGGCATAGATGGCCAGGACGAATCCATTGCAAGTAAGGTTGTAAATCTGTAGGCCAAAGCCATTGGCAGAAGGAAACTACTGATCTAACAGGACAAGGACAGATTAATCCAGGACATGAAGGGAGGGAGGGGTCCAGGTCCTGGACACTAGGGGGCACCGCGGTCCAAACTGGAACAGCAGCATCTGAAACAGTTACACTCCCCAAGAAGGGGAGTGGGACAAGGGACAACATGTGAATAGCACAGAATAAACTAGTAATTGAATATTCTTAGCAGTAGGAGTAGGAATAAGTAGGAGAGAATAAGTAGGAGAGAGCAGAGGACAGTGCTCAAGTTGCCAAACTTTCCTAGTAATTTATCTCCTAGAGCAGCTTAACAAAGCCTATGAGTTTAGTTTCTGTTCCAGTAACCAGCACTGATCCTACAAGCAGAGTGCAGTTAGTATCATCATTACATACATCTTAACTGTACAATCAGATAAATATTAAACACATACCTCCAATCTGGACTGTTAAGACCCTTTAAAATGATATTAACAAAAACAAGTTATACAAAATATACAAAACACCTTAATGTGGCTCACCAGTAATGACCATGTGTTAGGCCTGCTCAGGAAGAGGAAGTACCTGTGCACCTTTGACCTTTACACCACATATACTTCATTTTAGTGCATAGATATGTTGTGTATTTCTCAAAAACAGACAAACAAACAAAAATGTATTACTTTTATTACTCATCTTCTACATTTACAAAGCCCAAAATGGCCTGTTCCACCTTGTGATGTCATGTAGTATTAGTTTTCACGCTAACAGTTGCATTTACCGTTTGTTCAGTAGAGATCTGAAATTATCCAAATGATTCTAGTGACTGTGTAGTTTAAAAATAAAGGGAACAGCTCAGCAAAGGTAACCCACAGGTTGACGGTGCGATTGCAGATCCCACAGACCAATGTCACAAAGTGGAACAGAGGGTTTTCTGTCGGAAAGTTCTGTTTTGTGTGTTAAACATGTACAGTATGAATAAGACAAAACACCACTTCAGTTATGTTTTTGATGAGGAAACAATTATAATATGGATCAGAAAACAGTGGAGTATGGGCCCTTTAAGAATCAGGCCAAACACTAAATGGTGCAGTGGGTTGAACCTGTCACTTCTGCTGATATATTGGAAGCTAGTTGAGAGATTGAACCTGTATCATTTATAGGATGAATTTAATCTACAGCACGGCCACTAAATCCTAAATCCTTCAAGAGACTGCAATAGAAGAATGTCTGTGCTCAATTTGTACTGTTATTATTGTAACGTATTTTAGATTTTTTATTACGCTCTGTGGGCAAAAGGCCACATATGCCTTAGTGTTGTCATGATAACAAAAAACCAAAAAACACACAACATTTAAAAACCTAAATATCAATACCAATTCAGATATCCCAATGTTGTGCAATTGAACAGTAGAATAGAATGTCATTTTCTACATGAAATGCAATAGTCTATGTGCTCTTATACTTCTGATACAGCTCAAGATCATTCTAAAGCTACTCAGGAAAGGTTCATTTTTGTCCTGTTTGATAATAGCTTTCGTAACAATTGGTATACATTTTTTATAATATTGACCACTCTACTACACCTAAAGAAGCTGTCAAACAGTGTGTACAAATACATTAAGAACAAAGCTAACACTTTATAATTCATTCCTTAATAAAGCATGAAGTAAGACTGAATTCATAATGAGCACAGTTTATTAAGAATGATTCAGGCTTACTAACTACTTAATTAATCCCCCAACCCTAACTCCTTCATTAAGTTACAAAGGCTGAATCATATTGAATCCTTAAAGATGCTTCAGTAAGGACCACACTACAACGATGGAATACGATAAAGAAATGTATTGATGATGGATAGATGTGAGGGCTGGGGGGAGACTGTGGGTGGATTAGGAGAGCGGACACAGACGGTGTTGGATAGGCTGTATAAATAGGGCTTCTGGGTAATTTAAGGCGTGATTTGGCAAAGATGTGGTTGGCTGGAGAAGAGGTTGCAGCAAGATCCTACTCCTGAATCTCAGTCAATCGTATTAACTCCACATTTTGTAACTTTTCTGGTGGGGAGATTGTCAAATGCTTGGAGATGTTATTGTTTTGTCTGGGAGATCAGATTTGTGGAGAGAATAAATGTAAAGGAGCTGTTTGATGTCATATTGTGGAAGATTCTATACAGACCAATGCCATGTAGCTTTTATAAAATGTAATAAGATAATATTTCCCATTGCCGTATCCTTCTTACCTTCCTTCAGCTGCACACGTCAACCCTGCCGTGTTCACATGTTGTGTTGTGCGTGTACATTTCCGTATGCGCAGCCTGCTGTCATTACATTTATGCAGCCCATATTTTACGTCTTATTTCTTCCCAGCAGCGCACGCCTCTTTAGTGCCAGTAATTCCTGCAGGTTGTCAGCGGCTCTTAGGTCTGAGAGAACAGATCGTGTCCCCGTCTCCAGCCCACGGGCCACTCCACAGAGAGATATGGTACGTCAGATGATTAGGCGCGAGGAGCAGAGCGCAGCCTTCTATTATGAGCAGAGGAAGTATGTGCAACAACATAAGACTAAAAAACAGCAAGAAAAAACCCACAAGTACAACCACAAGATTCTGGAGTCTATTTTAGTCTTCTACTTGGAATGGGCATGCTTTACATAAACTCTAACAGCACTAATTACAAGAAATTATTAGTTCAGTTTACTTAAAGTTCATTAAAATTGTTTTTATATTATTGAGAAATATGGTGGGGTTTTTTTGGGGGTTTTTTTTTCAAGAATTAACTCACAAAGTTTAAGTATTGCTACACTTTCCTTCAGACACCAGAGTAAATTCAGTAAGTTTACTCAGAATGCTCCAGTAAGCAACTACTAGGATTTAACCAGGACTAAACCAGGACTAGACCAGGGCTAAACCAAGACTAAACTAAGACTAGATCAGGTCTAAACCAGCAGTAAATCCAGACTAAACCAGATCCTGAAATATAAATTATCTAACATTTCAATTAAACATTCTAATTTACCTCCTGATGACGATACTAAATTATGACTATTATATTTTTAAAGACTTATTACTATCTTGTGATCCATATTGTAAAGTTAGTCATCTCAAACATGCCTGTAGTTGCGTTTTGTTTCATTCTCACATGTTTAACACGCGTCATGTGTGATATTTGGAGTGAGGTGATGAAAACTGAGGTTGAGGTAAACTTTGGAGAAACTATGAGTCAGATGGAAGCGAAGTTTGGTTTTCCGGGCTGAGTTTACGCTACCTCCAGATTTGTTTTGATGTAGACAGATCATGCTTGTCCCTGATTGGCCAGTCTACTTGTCAATCATGCTCATCTGAACTGCTTCACATCTTCGTTAAGTATTGGAGAAGTGTGTGTTCTGTATTCCAGGCAGTATGTTATATTGTCTATTCTATGATTTGTTGTTTGGACTGAAGCACCACTAAAGGACTCATTTGCATTTTGTATGTTGAATTCAATTGAATAATTAATACATATTATGCATATTGGACTAAACACTTCTATTCGAATAATTACTATATTATCAGGTAGTCATAGCAGAAAATAATGTTGGATATAACAAACAAGATGGTCACATTTTTATGACAGAGACCACAATGACAATGATTTTATTAAATTATCAATAAGAATAAAAACAGTATTGGCGAAGAAATGCATTTTCTATCCAATCTAGTAGCATTTTCAAGTACTTTGCCACCCTAAAACAATGCTGCTTGGTTATAGCATTTGGATCAGAACAAGTATTGTGTAACTTCTCTGATAGAGGCTTCGTCACCTGCTTTCTTGAGATTTTATTGCTTTGTCTGGAATGTTCCACAGTATGGTATTAAAGCTTTCTGTCTTCATAGAGTTACAGGTCAGATCTGTGAAGTGGCGATCGTGCTCACTGTAAGAACACCTGTTTTTCGAGGTATTTTTGAGTAGTAAAACCATCTGCAACGGAAGAGATATAAGATACTGATACTGCACTCCAGACAGAACAATGGCATATCCATAGAAACCACTTAACATAAACGCAATAAAAGAAAAAGAACTTTAGCATAACATAGACCCTTTCATTTCATCCATATACCCATCATCTCTATGTAGTTTATTGCATTCACAAGTTTAAAAAGGAGGAATGAACCGAATGCCCTTCCTCTCCTTCCTCGCTTTATTTTTTACTGTACTTGGCCAACATCACACAGCAGGTAAACCGAACGCTCCTGCATAGATAGCGCCACGAACCAAAGCTTGTTCCGCTCTCCGGCGCTGACACCTTTGCACCTTCGACCGGCATCAAAGGGAATCTGACTCAGTATTCATTAGATGCATTGTAACCATAGAGAGACATTTTCATTTCGCAGGTAAGTGTGTGTTAAGAGCTTGGCCCAGTCATTTGATCAAGCTTGGTGACTTTATTCTTAGCTTATTCCAACCCCTGCTCTGTGCTGTAGTGCGCGACTGGAGAGATTAGGGCCACGGCGAGCGCACACACACACACACTCGCACACACACACACACACACACATACACAGAACATGGCACTTTACTGTATGAAAAGCCCGGGCGCGTACGAGGCATTTCAAAGCCTTCCCACTTGAGCTTACAATCCGCAATTGAAGAAAAAAATAGCACTGCACAAAATGTTATTCACACCGGATGAGACGGGGCATATTAGCCGGCCTTTGCCACAGCAGTCGGGGAAAAATAAAATTCTCATCTCAGGAAAATGGCTCCAAAAATTTCGACGAAAGCAAAACGGATAGCTGCGTTCATCCTCTCACCCTCCCCTTAAACCGTGCAGCTTAAAAATGGAACCTCGCCATTTGCATTCTAATTAGCATAAATGTAAGAAAGTGGAACAAGTAGCTTTGAAAGTCATCCAGCCAGGCGCGTATTCAGCCAGCAGTGAAAAGAATGAGGGAAAAAAGGCAATACAGAGGAATAGCAAAGGCGTGCGGCGCAAAAAGTATGGGGTATTATAATAGCAAGCTCGAGCTACACGGTTTGAATCACTGGTGTATGTCTGTCATGAGCTCACGACTTCACACTGCGTGGAAAATCCGTCGTACTGCCAGCCCGCTTTGGTGTTCGCAAGCGTCACTTTTAATCGCGTATCTCTTCACAGATCTGATCAAAGATGGCGGTGGCCAAGTTAGCATGTCAACAGGAATGAGAGACCTACGCGTTTGGTACGTAGGGGAGCGAAAACAGCTGCCGAGTTACTTTCTATGATTGCGTTCGGTGTAAGGGGGTACTTTTCTCCATGAAGGTGTTATTGCTTTTTCTGGAATGTTTCACAGTATGGTATTACAAGTGCACTATGTACATTCTAATTTGAATTACAGTTGGTTTTGCTGATGAAAAATACCTATAACAGGTGTTCTGACTGAGAAAGGTTTAATGCCGTACTGCGAAACATTCCAGACACAGCAACACACCTTCATGGAGAAAAGTACCCCTTTACACCAAATGCAAACACAGAAAGTAACTCTGCATCCCCATGGAGAAAAGCATTTGACGGACTTTCCACCAGAAAAATTACACAATGCACCATCTTCATGGAGACCAAACCCGACCAGACAGATCAGATCTGTGGAGAGACAACCACACTCACAATTAGAAGGCTAATTTCGAGGTAATAACCATAATTTCCAGATTATTGAGCACACCTGAATATAAACAGCTAAAAACACATTTTAAGAGAAAAAAGTTTTGTACATACACAAGCCACACTTGACTATAGGCGTCTGGTGTCCACATTGTAACTTGATATATTTACGCAGATGAAGAAGATGGTATAAAGAAAGATTTTTTAGGTACCATTAATACTGGCACAATGACTGTAACACGGCAAAAAAAATTACAGAGCAGCCTGTAGCCTCTGAAAGTCTGAAAATAAAGTTTAACTTTAAGGGTTAATCCCCTGAACTCAATCTCACAGAACTGTGATGGTTTACTGTTTAAGTGGCTCAAAGAAAGCTTCATTAATTCATGAAATCTCCAGAAAAGTCACAGATCACTATTTTCATGGTCCTCCTGTGCACTGAAACCTCTGAAGTCGTTGTTTTCAGAGTCGGAGTTGAACAGCCTCAGAATGTCTTCGTCACACACTTTCCCAGTCCCTCTTTCGTCGTCGCTCTGATGCCACTTTGGTCTCCAGGCAAATCCCCCCTCGCTTGTGTTCTGTCCTCTTCATCACGCTGCAGTCCAGCTTTTCGAAACCCACTGTTGATAGTGATTTTTTCACATGGCTCCGCACAGTCAGGATCCACTGGAAGACTTGAGCAAAAGTTGCTCTTCTCATGCGGCCAGTTTTGGTAAATGATTTCCCGCCACTATCCAAACCTCCCACTCAACTCTGCCCATAAAAAACTATAGAGGGATTATCAGACTACGTCACTTCATGCTCCTGTTTGGTATCATGTGGTCAGTGTCCGCACAAACCTTCAGCGCTTTAACCTTCTGCACTCAGGCTGCGCTCGCATTAAACAATTATCAGTATACATTTAAACATATAATCTGTACACAAACCGCATCATTGTATAAACTGCAGGGTGTGAGAAAAAGTAGCGCTTTATAATCTGGAAATTGCGGTATTTTTGAATAGTAAAACCACCTGTAATTGAATAATTGTAATGTTGAGCTGTTTTTCTTTTTGTTTTTACCCCTTCAGAGATGTGATCAAAGACGGCGACCGAGTTAACATGTCATCAGGAACGAGAAACTACGCCGTCGGTACATCAGGGAGTGAAAAAAGCTGCTGTGTTAGTTTGTGTGATTGTGTTTTGCATAAGAGCGCACAAGAGCCGGTGCTTGGTTAGCAGGAGGAGGCTAGTGCGATGCTATCTAAAAGAGGATTAGCAAACACCACCTGGATGAGAGCATTATGAAAGACCAAAACAAACACGAGTCCAGCCAAAGGGTCCGTCTCCAGATCCACACTTCTGTTGCATGCTGGGTAATTAGCGGACAGTTTAGCTGGAGTAGGACGTTAAGCAGAGGCATCAGCAACACTTCTGACGGTTACACATGGAGCAAAAAATAAACACTGGATAAACATTTAACGCAACGTTTGAAGCTAAAATTCGACAAATGTTAAAGGCGTAAAATTTCACTGCCTTAAAAACATGAAAAAACCTATAGAGCCCATATTATACTTCTTATTTATGTTATAATATATGTTGTTTCCTCATCAAAAACATAACTGGAATTGTGTTTTTTTCTCATCTCAAACTGGTAACACTCTATTCCACCTTGTGATGTCACATAGTAGTACAGGAAGTGCACTGTGTGTTAATCTACCCACCTTCACTAGAATCATTTTGATGATTTCAGCCCTGGAATTGTCAACTTTTACTGATCTAAAGGTAAAAAGAAGCTGTTATCTTGAACTATATCACTTCATGACATCACAAGGTGGAACTGAGCATTTTGAGCTTTGGAGATGTAGACCGACTGATGATAAATTACTCAAACAAGTGCGAATTAAACCAAAAAATAGAAGTAACAGCTCTAAACGTATTCCTCATGTACTTTATGCATTCCAAGTATCCTAATTATTACTCACCATGATGAGTTTATGAGTATTTTTCACTTTTTTTTGGTCAAGCTAACAAGAAACAGCATGGTAACACACACTTCCTGATATAACAATAGAAGATTATATGGACACGGCATCTGGCAAACCTCAAAACTACTTCTTCACAAATACATTAAGTAGAGGGACAAAATTGTGTGTGAGGACCTTTAATTTTCATACAACTGCAAATAGCAAAAACAGAGAGACGACCGTAGGCCAGCAAACATTACCAGGCCCAGTTATTTTGGGGTTATTCAATTTCTCAGTATGACCTTTGGATGAGATGGAACACTGCTGCACTGTATTATTACTGTACTTCCATTGTATTAGCTGTTTAACTGCTGCCGCCTGGCATTTGTTGTCATTTCATTTGCCACTTTTGTCTGTTGGCATTTCGGCAGCGTGTCCCTCTCCTCTGACAGTATTTATTGTCACCGTAGCCCCGGTACGGCACCGCCCCGCCTCGGCTCTGACCTCCGTGAGTGCGCCGAGGTGTTTGGGGCTGCTCCATTTCCCAGAGGTGCTGACCCCGGTGCGGTGACTCTTTGCTTGGGAGTCTAGGGCAGGAGACGGAGCAGGGGGAACGTGAGCGCTGGGGCTGTGCGTGGCATACAGAATGTGCCTGCTGCATGCAAGAGACAATAAAGTATACGGCGACATAATGAATTGTTACGGAATCAGAACTGCCATTTGAGTTGGTGAAAAAGGTTCGAGGTTGCAGTTATTTAAAGGTGCATTGTGTAACTTTTCTGGAGATGGAGATATTACTACCAAATTTTGCAGCATGGAAATAAACTTTGACATGTTAATGGGCAGATGATTGGAGAAGTGAGCCTGCACATGGTACAAATTCACTCATTCATTCAGCTATAAAACACATGTTATTGAACTAATGTGTAACATGTAATGCCCTACTGTGGAACATTCCAAGAAAAGAAATAACATCTCCATGGAGACAAACAAATAGCAGATTCTCCATCTTAGAATACAATGTAAAATCTTATATCTGCAGTTTAAACCTCCACAAACATGTTCTGAAGTATTTGAGGTTCTTGTGTATGTTAAATGTGCACCGTCACCATGGAGATTTTATTTTGCCTTGAATATTCCGGTCATATTCCGGCAATTATCTCTCCATAGAGTCAATTTACAGGTCATATCTGTGGAGAAGTGACCTTGCTTAAAAATACGTACTTTGTGGCTCTGGTGTGAGATTATAGTATGTTAGTACAGTATATTCCGATCAGTATTTTGACAAACTTTAGCAAAGTACACAGCACAGTGTAACATCTACAGTCACAGCAAAGCAACTGTACTTTTTACTTTTACGTTAAAGATTTTTGCAATGGGATATTGGTGCACTCCAATAAAAAATCCGAAAGACCTTCATGAGTGACATGCAAACCGTGCACTACCTGAGCTAATTCACTTTTATAATGTTGCGAAGCATGGCAATGCGTGAATCTCGTGAGATGAAAATAGCCATTATTACTTCCAGGTTGATAGCGAAGAAACATATGCACTGATTCTAGCAGTCCTAATTACCAGCTCCCAGTATAATTAAGCTTATAGATGAGCAAACATAATTAGTAGGCATTATGCAGGTCTAATGGGGGAGAGAACAGGTGAACATGCTCGCGATTCTTTGTTTATGAGCTAAGGGTAAGCCGTAATGATGCAGGAGAATAAAAGTTGATTAGTTATGGCCTAAATATGCCCTCATGCTGAATTGATGGAATATAATACAGTCTATAACTGCTCCACCTACTGCAGATTTATTTTATTACCCACTTGGAATGGTGCGACAAAAGGCTTGAGTTGTGGCGTTCACCCTGACTGCACTCAGAGGTGGAGGAAGTAGCCGAAATCAAAATAAAATAGCGGCGGTGTGGTGGTTAGCATATCTGTAAAAATGTCCTTGGATCAGCTATATTTTTTCTGTGTGAAGTTTGATGTTGATGTTCCAAATCCATCAATCCTTGGCCACTCTCTTTGCCAATTTCAAAAAGGCTTCTATTGCTATCTTGCTGGAAGTGTATTTTTGCACACGTTTTGAGAAAAAAAAAAAAAGGAACAAGATGGAGGCACAGTAACTTTCAGATTTGAGTGTGCATTTCTCAGGAGGAATTATCATTAAAGGTCCAATATTAGAAAAAACTGACTCTCATGAGCTTAAACCACATGAGAATGTTGTTAGGTCATCTGAATCAAATTGGTTTGAGTAACACTGCATACCTAGACCTACAAATCTAACAATGTTCTGTTTCAAATTGTGACGTCATGAAATGGTATATTGCATTTCAACAGGTACATTTTACCTTTCAGTGCAGTTCAGTAGAGATTAGCAATTCCACTGCTGATACAAATTATTCTAATGTGGTGCATGAACTTTAAAAACAAAGGGAGACATCTTTTTTTAACCACATGACATCACGAGGTGGAACAGAGAGTTTTCAGTTTGAGTTTTCAGACTAAAAATGCAGGATTTGTGAGTTAAACGGGTGAGTGAAACAAAACAACTCCAGGCACGTTTTTGATGAGGAAACAATGTTATAGTAGAGCAGAAAATAGCATAATATGGGCCAGATGCTACAGTGGAGTGGCAGTGCCTATCGTGTATACTGCCCTTGTGTCCTGAGGCAAGGCACTCTCATCTCCTCATGAAGAAAGCATTAACACACACACATGATATAACAAAAGAAAAACATGTAAAGGCTCCACACGTCTCCACAGTCAGTCCATGATGTGCGTGTTGCAAAAGCTCAAACATGCACCTGACCTGTAACTCGGAGATGCATAAGTTTAATGTCATACAGTGGGACATTCCAGACATTTCCATGGAGACAGGATGGTTGCGAACCTTCTTCCAGACAAGTTACACAGTGCGCCTTTAAAATGTGGGAGTGGAGATAATAAGAGCCCGCCCTGGAAAGTTGGAGACTTTGAAAACATGACTTAATTAAAGTGGTTTAGCACTTATCTTTCACTCAGAGCATTTGTGTCCTTGCTTGTTCCTCTCCAGAGTATAGGCAGACTCTGGTTTGTGGGCGGAGTAATGGCGGCTTTAATTTGTCAAGTAGAATTTTGTCATTGAGGTGGTTTAATGAAGGGGAGATCAAAAGATAAGCTCATATTCAGTTACATTCGTGGAACACAATACTGAACCCGCGTTTGTGTTACAATTAGTTAATATATCCGGGTCCAACTCAGTCCTTCTTTTTAAGCCATACTTGTCAAATACTAAATTATATTAAATACTCTCTTCCTTTATAAGACTATTAGCAATATTGTTTTTCTTTTGTTCGTTTTTCTTCGAAGCTGTAGCACGACCGCACTCTCATCTCATTCTTTCACTCTTTTGAGAACGAAAGCAGTAATAACGTGCCACAGTCGCCCTGGGGCAGACGGACAGAAATGTGGCTGCGAGTCTGTGCCATCTGCCCCTCCAACCACCACCAGTACCCACACACTCATAATAGGCAATATGGGTGAAGTGTCTTGCCCAAGAATATCACAATAGTGGCGTCTGATTTACCCCGAGAACTCCCATCTAAGTAGTAACTAACCCAAAGTGAGTTGTCTTTAGAAACTCTTTTTTATGTATTTAGCAGCGGTGTCTGTTTCGTCTACCGCTTTAAAACCATTCAAAAGCAGCTTGTAGTTTATCGCATCCGTGCACAATTCTGCTACTGCAAGACCTACTGTAGAAAAGGACATTGGGGGGGTCGATACTCCACAACCGCGCAGTGTATAGTTCATCACATGAGGCCGCTTTGGCTTGAAGGTCATAGGATCCATCTGTTTTTCTGGTCACATATTCGATAAAACTGGAGAATGTGTGGCCTCAGCAACAGTTCCTGGACGCCGTGCCCTGTAGGAAATGCATCATCACACTTTTAGACGAGGAATTTCGAAATGTGAAGACCTAGCAGGGGTTGAGGTGATGTAACTCTCCCAGGACGGACGCAGTGGCTCTGGGTTGTAGCTTGTTGTTAACCTCCATCGTGCATCCAGTTTACAATGCATTGCTTTGCCTGCATTTGCTCCTGACTAATCCTGTTTCGCTATTTTCTGATTTATGTTATAATGTTTCCTTATCAAAACATGCCAAGAGTTATATTTTCTTTCATTTACACATGTTTAAAATGCATAATTAGGCTGAGTTTCTCCTTTTTTGAAACGCCATACACCTTTTTTTACAATCACTAGGATAATTTCAGCTCTGGAATCTCAAAATCTCTGGACAATACGGAAAATTTAGCTCTTAACTTGAAAACTACAGCGTCCTCACAAGGTGGAAGGGAGCATTTTGAGCTTTGAAGATGTAGACAGACAAAAGAGACGCTACTACAACCTTTCTGATTAGGTAAGAACATTATACCCTTGGTCATTTGACATTAATATAGGATCTTTAATTAGCAAACATTATCTTCTGGGTGACCTTAATGCAACTCTAGGGCTTTTTTCAATCTCAGCCTACACAATAAACCCAACAAAAAGCACAAAGCGGTAACATCACTAGTCTAAAAATCTGTCAATCGAAAACACTGCGGTTTGCATAGTAATAACAATGTCCTTTTTTAGTCTATTTTCTCCTTGTCACGTCTTGTCATATTAATGGCTCACAGAGGGAAGTGCTGCTGAATAATAAATAGGAGTCTATTTAAGATCCATTCATGTGGAGGTTTTTCTATTTTGTTCAATTTACAGAATCTCATGACTTGTCATTACGTTTTTTTTTTTCTTTTTTCCTTAAAACAATGTAGCATCCTCTGTTATCTAGTGTTTCAAGTCTTGTTTTGAATATATTTACATATTATTATATATTATATACTGTTTTAGAAGTAGTAAGCTACACTTTACTGATCCTTCATAAGGGAAATTCATTATCTACATTTGACCTTACCTGATCAGTCAGAACAGGACTGAGAAACAGCACGGATTTTCTCAGAATCGACAATATAAGTAACATGGATCCTTTAATTTTAAGTATTTATTGCGCATATCCGCCTCAATAGCCCAGGTTGGGACTTTTTAATATTAGGTAAGCTCCCCCAAATATCCTGCCTGGTTGTTTTATATCACCAACATACCAGTCAATTTACTTTAAAGTTCATTGAGTTGAATCAAATCGCACAGGAATAAAAAATTAAGCTATTATAAGTGAATACGAATTTTAAATGGCTCAGTCGGGCTGTCATTTTTATCATTTTAATTAACACAACTAATATAAAGTCATCACTTAGTGGGAAAATTTTCGACAGGCCTTCAAATTAGCTCCTATAATAACGGGTATAAAATATCATTAGAGACTACTTGAGTTTCACACGCTCTTCTGTAAAGGTCACATAAGCTGTAACTGAAAAGAAAGGGATTTTTATAGCTCAGCTGCAGAGACCAAAAAGTTCCTAAACCGGGTCTCTTTGTGGGATCTGCGCACACTTTAGCACCGCTGCCCTTCGCTTTCAAGCAAAACAAAATACAATAATGTCAGACCGGAGCTACTATGGGTTAACGGAGTCTGTTGGAAGTCATTTTACACTTTTATCAAAGCCCCTTCTTTTAAACTTTTAATCTGCAGCGCTGCCTTAAGATTAGATCAGATAGCTGGATATCATGGATCAGAAAATTGTATAATATGGGCCTTTTAAATATTAATTGAGAGAGGCTTCCTAAGATGTACTGAATGAAACAATTGTATAAACTAATGCATAATTTAAAATGATTAATTAAACATCATTAGCCTCACCTATGATGCTTCTTATACAGGGGAAGAGCATGGAAGGTCAATATTTGCTTTATTTATATAAAACATGTATCAGAATATTGATGAAATTTATTCAAATGAAGGTGTGTGGAGGTTAAAAATACTGTATTAGCCCATGTGCATGAAGATCTCAGCCTAAATATGCAGCGTGATTGAAACAAAACACACTCCAGATATGTTTGTGATGAGGAAATAACAATAGATCATAGATCAGAAGATAAATAGAGCAACATGGTCCTTTTAAGCATCGCTCTGATCCTCTTACTCTGAGCGTTAAATGAATATTCTTCATTCCGCAGCCCTATTAGCGCAGGTTTGTATACGAGGTTGACATTTTTCAGCGGCGGGCAGGGAGCTGTTAGTAGCGAGTCTCCATTGACTTGGGGCTGTGATAAAAGGTCAGTGGTAGGCCAACAAAGGGTGGGAGCAAAAGAACAACGCAGGAACGCGAGCTGCACACACGGATGAAGGAGCGGGCCGGCGGGGGCGCGGCAGCCTCGCGCAAAAATACACAAATGTCAAGCACCGAGAATAAATGAATGCACTGTGATGTATAAAAATGTTGCCGCGTACAGTGTCGTGCTGTTTCATTCTGAGAGACTAAATTATAGCCTGGTAAATCCGGACTGACATTCTCTGTGTGGGATTTACAGTCTGGTCACCGCTCCCTCAGACAGAGCAGTGCAATCAGGGGCATTTCAGGGACACCTCTTCAGACTTCTCTATAAGATTATCAGCCTTTTGTTACCTGGTAAATCCGGTAAATTAAATCTCTATATTTTTCATACAGATTAACCCAACTCAAGCCCTTTCAATTGTGATCATGCAATTAGATTTATTACTTTTTTGCAGTGACGCATGTGAAATGAAGGAGCGCATTGGTCACCTTTTGTTTACAAGTAGAATTATAAAATTTATCTCACCCCAGATTAACAGAGTTTACCATTTGGCTTATTGATCCTGCAGAAATACATTTTTTCAGCCCCATTTAATCTGTTTTTTCTTTGTTTATTCGATGTGGCTGGACGGTGCATATCTTTGATCGTTGTTAATCCTCCGGTCAAACACGCCCATCTGAAAATGAGGAAATTCACCTGAGACACAGTTTTATAATGTATTAAAGAAGTGTGTATTCTGGACCCCAGGTAAATCATTTAGTACTTCATCCACTGTTTTGGACTAAATATGCACTGTCATTCGGGGCCCAGACTTCACAACTGCACCACACTAACCTCCATCCATTAAAAGCGCAGCTTGAATGTGTGTGTGTGTTTATGTGAAATAATCATCTGGACGACAGCGCAGACATAAAGTGTTTGTGTGGTATTTAATAATGCTGCAAAAATATGTGATTAAAACAGCTATAATGAATGGTCATTTTAGCACATAGGCGTATATTATTTTATATCTCTCTGTTGAGGGATGCCCCAGTTTAATACTAGTACTGGATATGGGCGCTGATACTGAAACATTTGCAGAACTGGATATCAGCTTCCAAACAGCGGTTCA
>KN513917.1:32285-42504 GCA_000787155.1 Scartelaos histophorus
AGCCCATATCTTGGTTATAATATTATTTACTGGTCCAAAACTCATAGTGTTAGAATTTCTGTTCTGTAGTTACTTGAGGGCATCTGCATAAAACATTTGGAGCAGTTTTGTTGTATTTTATTTTTGTTTTAAGGAATTAAATCCAGTTTTTATTTGCTGTATATCTATTGATATTGAGTATCTGCGGATACTTAAATCCATAGTATCAGAATTTGTAACGGAACTAAAAATGTGGCTCAGTGCATCTGTTTTCCATACCACAGTTTATAATTTGTCACCTTCCTAAAATAATCGCCTACGTCACTTTTTGCCTAAGTTTACTTTGCCATAATTTTGGCCATAATTTCAATTTTTTGAAATTTGATCGCAAATTACTTATGCGATCATTTTAGGAAGGTGTCGAATTGATATTTATAATTTAATACTTTGCAAATAATTTGTCACAATATTGCACATGCTCTTTATTGAATTTGACACATTCTTATGAAAAACAACCCCACTTGTATTTTTTTCCTTAAAGGTGCATTATGAAACTTCTAAGATGGAGGGTGCACTATTTGCTTGACTCCATAGAGATGTTATTTCTTTGCCTTGATTGTTCCACAGTGGGGCACATATCTCCTTTGCATTTGTCCAGTTACAGGTGTTTTATACTTCAAAAATACCCTAAAAAATCATAACGTCTTACCATGTACCATTAACCAGCCCAGACCATTAATCAGTCTCCATAATAATAATAATCAAGGTAAAACCGCAGTCCTTCCACCAGAAAAGTTCCACAGTGCACCTCAAAATCAAAGCCTTACAGGTCTGCGTGCATTCTCTTTCATTCACTGTCATCCTGCGAGCTTCAAAGTCCTGATCACACAGTTCAGTGAGAGCTGTTGGCATGTAGCTTAGCTCTTCGTTGCCTTTTTAACCTTTTCTACACGCTTTAGTTAACTGCTACATCTAGTCCTATTCATTTAAGCGTATGTGGAACCTGCACCACTGTTAGCGTTGCTCCTTGCAGCGCTTTAATGAATGGCTGTCTCTGTCAGGCTATATATGGACAAAGCAGCCATGTTTTAAGCTGTATTCTCCCAAGCTTTGGCCCATTACGGACACCTGCTATTGAGGTAATTGCCCAATTAACTCATCCATCATTAAGTATAAATAGGTCAGCTAAATGAGAGCGTCCGAACCACTGCCTATAATGTGTATAGTAATGTGTATAGTGATGTGTATTAGTGATGTGTATTAGTGAGTACACTGTGACTGCAGGTGCTTCATTAGTTGTAAAGTGATGCATGTTGTTTTGCCCTCATTGTTTCTATTTGATTTATTGGAGATTTTGGTGTCGCCGTGTAATTGACCAATAAACTGTGCTTTTACTGCAAATGAAAGATGGTAAATTCAATACAAGAAAAACAGGAAATGTTCTTGGGGATGTTAAAGGGCCCATATTACACTATTTTCTGTTCAATGTTCTGACGTTGTTTCCTCATCACAAACATACCTGGAGTTGTGTTGAGTTTTTTTGTTGAAAGCACAAACCCTGTGTATTTTGAGGTCTCTCAAACAGAAAACTCTCTGTTGTAATAGGATGTGCTTGCTCCACTGTGTTTTTAAACTCCATACACCTTCGCTAGAATCATCTGGACGATTTCCTCTACTGACCTTAAATTAAAACGTAGCGTAACATCACAAAGTGGAACAGAGCATTTTGAGCTTTGGAGATTCAGACAGAGTAATAATAAAAGGTTACTCAAACATGTGTGAATGAAACAACTCACAACACAACTCCAAGTATGTTTTCCACAAGATAAGAACATTATACCATGACATAAAACTCACAATTTAGTATGGGACCTTTAACACTATGGCTAACTTAACACTTGTGATTTCACATCAGGCCTATTGTATGTTTGGATGGCAACACAGATGGAAAAAAAAGATGTCAGACATTTAATAAAGAAAGCTCTAATAAGAAGAAGAATACAGACTGATCAGTGTTACAATATAGACCTTAAATTATATTACGCTATTTTCTCATCTCTGTTATAATGTAATGTCCTCATCACAAACATACCTGGAGTTGTGTTTTGTTCCATTCACACAAATCCTGCATATTTAGGCTAAGTTCTTCTCTCAAACACTAAACACTCTGTTCCACCTTGTGATGTCATGTGATAATACAGGAAGAGGTCCACTGTGTTTTTAAACTTCTTACACCTTCACTTGAACCATACGGATGATCATTTTGGAAGGTTAAATGTAGAGATTATCTTCCCTCAAACATGTGTTAATGAAACAAAACACAACTCCAGCTAAGTTTGTGATGAAATAACAACATTCTAACATGGCTAAAAGCTCACAAGAGTCAATTTCGGGTAATCTAAGCACTCTGATCACAGTGATAATAGTGCCCCGGTGTTAAAGTGAGAATAATTTCACTCCAGCTAACAGCCACACTCCATCTGATAAATTACATTTAATGTGCGAAAAAAGCCTTTCTACGTTACCAAAGGGGCCCGTGTTCAGAGCCGCTCCATAACAAACAGATGAAAAGTTATTAAACACCATGTCATAAATGGTAATTGTCATAATCTGCATTTCACTCAACTTTCTGATGTGATTAGAAGAACCCTGCGCTGGTGTTTTATTTCCCCAGAGTTTAACAACCAGTAAATGCATTGCCTTTACAGCATTAGCGTGACAAACGGAGCCTGGTGCTTTCGATAATAATAAAAATGTTTCTTTTGATCAGGCTTCTGTGTTTTGACATGCTTTGACACAATATTAGTGTTGGAAACGGTGCTCTGTGTTATGATCTGCTGCCTTTTGCATAACTATAAGCAACCAGCCGTGATAACACTTTATTCTGATACCTGCGTTTGAACCAACCTTTCTTTCCCTCTGGTGCAATCATAGTGTTTTTACTGCTGGTATTGTCATATATAGTTTTGTAAAAGCAAATGATTGAATATCCCATTAGTTTATTAAAGGTGCACTGTGTTCTCAACCTGTCTCTCTCTGGATATGTTCATTGCTTTAGTTTAAATTATCCACGGTATTAAACTCATCTGTTTTGCATTTATTTAACTTTATGTGTTATTTATGGCCCAAATATATCTTTAAACATTCTTACTATAATTAGGGTAATAGTGTCATCCTAAGTAAAAGTATTATGGTAACTACATGTGTTGCAATGAAAACCCATGATACTAAGGAATAAAAATTAAAAAACTCTTTATTTAGATTATAAAATGTCATTTTCAACATTAAATAACAGAACTTTCTTTTATATAACCATGTGGTCTTATATTTTTGTAATCCCTCAGTCGTCTTATGCTTTTTCTGATACAGCTCAAGGTCATTCTAAAGCTATTCAGGAAAGGTTCATTTTTTCCATTGAATGTGACTTGCTTAAATGAGTATTTAGTTTTGATACTAGCTTTAGTATCGATTAGAATCTGATTTTCACTCATTTTGTCAGCCCTAGTGTGAAGTATACGTTAAACATTTGAGTTACCCATTCATTGTGGTTATAATGCACTAAAAGCAGAGCTGCAGCAGCCTAAAAGCTCACCTGAAAATCTGCGTTAAAGCTAAACCTGCTTCTAAAATGTGATTTTGCAAACCAGCCCAGGGGAGGGAGCTCACGTAAAAGTCCTTATCTGAACGAGCTGTTTACACTCAACTTGCTCTAATCATAATCATCATCATGTGCGAAAGGCCATTCAGATCTGAGGCGTACAGCAAAGTGGAAGCCAGGATCACTCTGTGGATATGTGGCAGGATGTGTTCACGGGGCATAGGAAATTTGAATTAGATTTGAAAAGGCAAACACTTCGATTAGGTAGAAATGAGCAGGTTAAGCCATTTGACTGAATGCGCAAAACAAAATCACAACTCAGGCCTGACAGTGCGCTCCAAAGCATGTGCTCTGTCACAGCGCAGGCCGGTGGGCTATGGTTATGACACACCAGCTCCCCCTAGTGATGGGAGGAGGAGTGAGCAGAGAGGGAGAAGAAAAGGAGAAAAGAAGTAAAACACAGGTCATTTTTATCACGTTTGCCACTAAGAAATTATAGTCTAGTGATAAATGAGTTGATATTATATAATTTGTTTATTGTAAGCTATAATTCTGAAACAACGCAGTGGAATTAAGAGAATAAAAAGGTCATTTATTGAACAAAATTGTGAGCTTTTATCCATGTTAGAGTGTTGTTACCGCATCAAAAACATACCTGGAGTTGCGTTTTTTGGTTCATTCACACTTTTGAGTCATTTATTATTGGTCCGTCTACATCTCCAAAGTTCAAAATGCTCTGTTCCACCTCGTGATGTCATGAGGTGGTGGTTTTCAACTATTTCAGTCTATATTTTGTATTATTTTTACAAAAACAATTGGACACAACAGCTTGACAAACCTGATGCGATGTGCAGTAGTTTCACTGGCAGGATGCACAATTATTGTATTGTGATAGTGCTCTAGACGGGGAGTGACTTAGCACGGAGAGCGAAGGGAGGGAAGACTGAAAAAAAAAAGATAAAATTTATAAAGCATGTTAATACATTGTTTTCGTTGGATATAGAATTTTCAAAACGATAAAAAAGTAACATGGTGATGAATATGTAAAGGTCCTACAGGATTTGTGCATTAAACTTGCGTGAATGAAACAAAACTCAACTCCAGCTATGTTTGTGATGAGGAAACATTAGAACATAGATCAGAAAATAGTGTAATATAGGCCCCTTAAGTAAAGCGCGTTTTTAAATCGGATCCTTTTGATGTTTTTTGCACATTTTGTCCTATTTTCCGTGAATTAGGTTTGTAGTTTAAGCACCTCACAACCCACATCTGCTCGTCCCGTGAGGTCTGGAAACATCGTTGGGATTTCAGGTGGGCTACTTGAGCTACTCTGAAACAGTGTGAATTATCATAACATATTTTTGTCTGTCAGGCCTGCAAAAAGACTTACACCTTTATAATGAAAAAAATCCACATCGCCTCTTGGGATTAGTAGTTCTCTGTACACGTATATGGTGATGAAACATTTATGCAGCGGATCATTGAGGAAGCCCATTATAATAGTGAGTTATATATTTTATTCTTCGCCATATGCACAAAGATAAAGGTGCACGATGTAGCTTTTTGGGTGGGGGTCTGTCACCTGCTTGTTTTTAAGGATTTATGCTTAGAATGTTCCACTGTATGAACTGCTTAACTTTAAATTTATGCAATTACTGGTGCGTTTATAGCTCAAACAGAAACTGAAAAACAGAAATTCTCACGGGTTTGTCTCTCCGCAGATCTGACCTGTAACTTCTTCTGGTTTGCTCTCCACGAAGACAGAAAGGATACTGCATACTGTGAAATTTTCCAGTCAAAGGAATAACAACTCCATGGAGAAAAGTATTTGACTGACCCTCCACCAGAAAACTTGCATCTTTTAAAGGAGCCAGTTTTTTTGAACACCTCAGACATGTCCATTTATGTCATTTGGACACAGTAGCTCACACATCACAATATATTAAAATAACAAATAATAACAGTAAAAATATAATCTAATAAATATATAGCAGAAATTGCAAAAAAACTGGCGTCAAATATGGCTTAATTATATCAAATCAATATATACATATAAAAAACTGAAATATACTAACACAAATATATATTAGCTTTAATAGTAGTGTTAGTATTGGTATAATAAAATTGCTTTTTTTAATTGTATTTTGACTTTATCTATTGATTTATACTTGTATCTATTGATTCTATTAGTCCCTTTTGTTTTAACATGATTTCGCTGACTTTTTGGAGCTGTATGTTTTGCATTGCTGTGTGAAGCACTTTGGAAACAGTTTGGTTTATAAAATGTGCTTTACAAATAAAGTTGGATTGGACTGAGGTTGTAAGGAAAACCAATGTAAAGATGATACGGTGACTGACAGGACATTGAGTTGTTATACAGTTGTATGGAGTATGCTATAAATGTAGTTCTGTCCAGCCTAAAACAAAAAAAAAATACCTCATAATGTCATTAAAACATTCCCTCCTCTTCACAGTCCTCTCCGTTTCAAAATGAACCACTCCATCACACTCGGAGGGGGAAAAAAAACAAAAAAAACTGCTTTGCACAGGTATGGAAATTAATTCACAGTTTTAGCATTTTAATCTTGCTTCATGAGGTAAAAAAGGGCGCGTGAACAGTCCCAGGTGTAATATAAAACCAAACGCAATAGTTGACAGGTCACTGATGAATGTCAAACCCATCGCGCAGTGTGAAGTAGGGTTGGAATGAGCACCCTCCCAGTGCTTGCATTTTTTTTTTTCCCCCGGTCTCTCTTTGCTTGTCAGCATTAGTCCACGGAGCTCATGCCTATTACTGATGCATCAACTGTAATACCCGCGCATACAATTCCCATACGCGGACACCCCAAAGTCACGGGAAGGTCGCAGCCCGCTCATGGAAATTAGGCCTGATTGTAATAGTTGTGAGTGGATTCCGCCCACACCATCTTGTCACATTTGCTCATTGTTATCCCCCCCTCTTCTCCTCCTCCATTGGCCTCTTGTCCCTCTTCTCCCACCCCTCTGCACACATCACATCTTAGAATAAATAATAAAAGTTGTGTCACGCTGCAAATTACCCAAACAGCTTATCATTTATTCATTGTGCTGTATCAAGACGAATTCCCGGGCCGTACAAAAGCTGGAGAGAGCCAACCAAGGGCTTCTGTTAATGAACTTGGACCATTACCAGATCTGGAAATTGGCTGACACAATGGCACAGTGTCTTCCTCTAGCTTGGACTTTGGTCTCGTGTTTGCATAGACACGAAAGAAAGAGTTAAATGAGGAAATAAATAAATAAAAATGCAACGCAGACTGAAACTGATGGCTGTTTTCTAAGATTTCTGAGATGAAATAATATGCAGAGACGTATATATACAAATTTGTTCGTTATTCATGAATTTGGGAGGATATTTTTCTCCAACTTTCGATTGGACATTTTAAAGTGTACCTCTCTTAGCTGTGTAACTGGTACATTAGGGCGTTGAGTTTACATGCAATGTGTTTAAGTAATAAATGCACTAAACCCACTCTCTCCATTGGGAAAACAAGTCAGTGGCCGACCACAGCAGATGCCCTGGACTCTCGTCAAGTATTTTTCTCCACTTTGTCCACGGTGTCCAAGATATGTGTCGGGGGCGTGTGAACTCAAATGCAACGGTCTGAACGCAGCTTTATGCAAAATTTCAGAGCTTTTAACCATGTTATAGCTGCTCCACCTTGTGATGTCATGAAGTGATATAATTCTCAAGCTACATTTTACCTTTAGTTCAGTAGAGATTGGCAATTCCAGGGCTGAAATCATCCAAATGTTTGTAGTAAAAGAGTATAGAGTTTTAAAAAAAATACAAAAAAAACACAGTAGAGCACTTTTTGTTTTACCTCATGACATCACAAGGTGGAACAGAGTGTTTTCCATTGGAGAGAAAAACTCATTCTAAATATTGTCACCTTCCTAAAATAATCGCCTAAGTCACTTTTTGCCTAAGTTTTCCTTAAGCAAAAAAAATGCCATAATTTCAATTTTGGGGGGAGTTTTTTGTGTTTCCTGAAAAACCTGAAAAAATGACGATTATTTTAGGAAGGTGTCGATATGTTGGTTTGTGCGTTTAACACGTGAATGAAACTAAACACAACTTCAGGTGTGTTTGATATGAGGAAACAGCATTATAACACAGATCAGAAAAAAGTGTAATATGTGCGATGTAAAGGTGCCGTATGGAGACTGCAGTATTACATCTTGCTAGTACATCTTGACATTGGATGAACTTCCTGACTTGTCGTTGAATGATGTCTTGAACTGAAGCTGTGTCACTTACATATACCTCCGAACATAATTGGGTGCTTGAATTCTAAAACAAGATATGAGGTGGAAATTGGACCCAGTGCTCATCACCTGCCAACTGGACGTGGTGCATGGAGCTTCCAGCGCTGCACGAGGAGACAGTGTGCGCCATACGCCACAGTTAATTTTTAGAGGCCCTTTGAAAATCATCTTCACCTGTTCATTCACTCCGAGCTGCATGGCCCTTGTAGCCATTTTCTGCCTGGCTGCCCTTAATTCCGATCTACTTGGTCGACTCCAGCGAGGTACATTGGCAAAATGTTCCCATGGGGCTCATTCTCGGCCCAAGATGGACAGACTGATAGAAGAATTTAACTTTTATGTCAGCCATGTTTGGGTGAGAGATTGGACTCTAGCAAAGTTAGCTTGCAGCAGGTTTGCTTGTTGCGCTTTCCTATAGAGACTCTTCATGATTTGCACAAGAGCTGTTCAGTAAGTGCATTTTTTTCAATCACTTTGCATTGGTCGCTAATTTTAAAATAATACAGAGAAACTTAACGGTTGTGTAACTTTTCTAGGTCCTTCAAATGCTTTTCTCTGTGGAGATGTTATCACTTTGACTAGAATGTTTCACAGTATGGTATTTAAGATGTCTATTTTCATGGAGACCAAACCAGACTGTCTGTTTTTTCTAGATATTTCTGAGCTATTAAACCCAGTAATTTATCAAATGTAGAGCTGTTTAATATCATACTGTGGAACATTCCAGGCAGAGCAGTGACATCTCCATGGAAACAGGCAGGTGCACCTTAAAACTTGTAAGAGACGTGACCGCTCTACCATTTACTCAACATAAAACAAAACTACAGGTGTTGTAAGCAAATTTGAGATTTGACAGATATGCATTTCTTCATGGCCAGCGTCGATACCGATTATTTAGAATCAGAGGAACTGATGGCTGAGTTAATTCAGATATTTTTTACCATAATTTTCAAATAAAAATGTTGTACAATCTTCTTTTACAACAAACTATAAAGCAGTTAAGTCATATTTTTGCAGTACCTTATTTAGGCTAAGTTTTACAACATATAACCCATAACCTCTTTTCATGCATATTTAGACAGCTGGTTGGGCCGATCATTTTAAATATGCAAAATATATTGGCCAAAGTGATGATTAAGAGAATTTAAATGCTGATGTTTCTCTTTAAAAACAGTTTCTTTTTTGTTTTTTCCATGTGCAAGGACATAACCTCTGTCAATGTAGGAGTGAATCATTTTAAATTTAGCTAAAAGCCTTGGCTGGTGGCTCTTGGACTCTTGGAAATGATCTTAATGTAACAACCAAAAGATCACTCTATAACCTTTCATTTCACTAACAAGGAATGGTAGAAGGAATTCATGTATTTTTATGTGTTTATAAATATTTTAAATGTAATGCAAAATGGATTCTTGCGAGCTTTAAGCCATGTGATAATGTTATTTTCTCAAAAACATACCTGGAGTTGTGTTTGTTTCATTCACACATGTTTAAAGATGTTAGACTAATAATAAAGGATTACTGCAAGTTCAAAATGCTCTGTTCCACCTTGTGATGTCATGATATGCTTTCAAGTTCACAGTTACTTTTAGTTTTTTGTTCAGTAGAGATTCCAGTGAAGGTGTATGGACTTTTAAAACGCAGTAGAGTCCTTCCTGTATTATTACATGACATCACAAGGTGGAACAGAGTGTTTTGTTTAATAGAAAAACAACTAAATGTGTAAAATTTGTGTGTTAAACATGTGTGAATGAAATAAACAACCCCAGGTATGTTTTCGATGAGGAAAAAACATTATAACAGAGCTGAAAGTAGCGTAAATATGGGCCATTTAAAATTAGATGAAATATTTTGTCCAAGGTTAATACATTAAAAGTAAAGTTTTGCACAAATTATAATTTATCATTCCCGCCTTCTCACCGCAACTTTTTGCAAAACCAAGCATGGCACACATAAAATAAAAAATGACCCAAATTAAATATACAGCAACGCAAGAGGAGATTTTATTCAATTTGCGGCGCTCTTCTGAAGGACTTAGAAGCCCGCTAACCCTTGGGGGAAGGCCGAGTCATCCTTCGTCCTGGGATTTTTTAAAGTTTGGGGAATAATGGCCTCCTTATCTGCTCACAGAAGCTCCTCTTGGGCCCTGCCACGTCCAGCCCTCTCCGCTTTGGACGGATATATCAATCGAGATCCCTCCCTCGCTATTACAGCACCGGCCGCCCGTCCTCTCCCAAACTAAAAGTCACTCCGCACCTGAGGTCATTTCTAAGTGTTTTTAAAGCGCTTAAACTTCGCGTCGCGTCCTTCAATCCGTAGACTTGTCCGTCAGTTTTC
>JACN01149575.1:0-44995 GCA_000787155.1 Scartelaos histophorus
ATATATAATAGTGTATATATATATATATGTGTGTAATATATATATGTGTGTAATAGTATATACATATTACACTGTGCAAGTTAACACGATGATTAGTTACTAGTCACAAAGAGGTCTATTAGATAAGTGGCTACTAGTTGTATCCATTGAATGTCTTCTAAATCGTATTGAAAAAGAAAAAAAAAAAAACAGTGAACGAGCTCACTAGAAATCAATGTGTCAATGTCATTTAGCTGGAGCACAGTGGCAGCTCCATTCACCTGACTGACAGACGTCTTATTTTAGGGGGTGTTTTAGGGTCAAACAACACCTGCTTCTGCAGAGGTAAGTGTTACAGAATAAGGGAGGGCATGTCTCAACAGCACAGAGGGAACAACCAAAGCCAAGTTCATGTGAAAAACATGTTAATTTCAGTCATATAAAACTGAAAAAATAGGCACGGCATTTATTTTTCTATCTATCTTTTCTTAAATAGATAATCCAAATTTATGTTGTACAAAAGTTACAATACCCTTGTTATGTCAAAGCTCACAGTATATTTCTGCAGCTACACAACAAAACCATTGAATGTTGTGGAATTCCCCATATTAACCTATGCTTAAATCCATCCTTACCTTGTGGCATAGACTTACCTGCATGCAAGGCAATATGGCATGATCCTCAATTACTATGCTGCGTGATTAGTGTGTGTCGCTCCGAGCCAAGGGAAATGTGTGCAAACCTTTGTAAAGAGCAGATACTATTGATTACACAGAAGTCATTAGCCAGGGCTTTTTAATAAGACAGCTTGTTAATGAGTGACCCAAGCATGACAACCTCACCACCCCTCCCCTTCTGTTTCAGTCTCCCCCATTTCCACTGGAGACTATTCAGTCCTGCAGCTCTGGAGTGCACCTCACTTCTTTGTGTTAAAAAAGGGAAGGCTTTTCTTTCTTCTCATGCTCAATTAGGCTCTCCTCTGGTGTTGTATGAGGAGTCTGGCTATGTCAATAGATGGAAATACATTAGACAGCCCTAAAATGGCATTCATCAGATACATTTGAAAATAGAAAATGTTCATATTATTGACAATAGTAGCAGATCTTAATGTTATCATGTTACATGTGTTTTACAGTGGAAGTTTATTTTGTACTGAACTGAATTTTATCAGTCTTAGCTGCTTGAATTTATTGGGTAATAAGACTCAAAAGAAATGTTACATATATACATTACATGATTTGAGGGCTGAATAACATTGTTAAGTTGTGTAAATTGAAATAACCCCTGAGAAAAAAAGTTGCCACAACTCAAACCTAGAAAAATATGTAGCTGTATGCTCTCCAATAAAAGTGTTACCATGGTTCTGAGATCCTTGTTTAAGTACAATGTAAACTCAGTGTGACACTAGCAGGTACATGTTTCCACTGTCTATTCCCAGTGGGTCTAAATCATCAGTTTTACAGTGATGCTGCTGTTTTCTTATTAGGGCACGCTTTTCAGACTGTTTATCACTGACGGCTGCAGCTAAACTCTGCCCCCTACTGGCGGCTGATGTAACTGCCTGGTCCCCCCTTATAGTACACTCATGTATTTTTCAACAGAAACTGGAGCTGAAATCAATGGGAGCTCTGGGGGGGACACTGGGGAATCCAGAGACTGGTTTACAGGCTGCAGACGTAGGACAGTCCTTTGGAGACATGCTCCAGGAAAAGGCTGTTCACAAATACAGGAGCCTGGAGGAAGAGGGCTCAACAAGATTACTGCACTCTACAAAGAGGATTTTTCACAGTAAATGCTCTGTCTGAATTATCCCAATGCGGATGGTTCCACCAGCTCCTGCAGGCACAAACCGTCATTGTGTCCTGGAGCAAGATGCTTAACCCACCTTGTCTCCTATGTCTATGTACATTGGTATGTGCATGTGTGAGTGATGTTAGGACTTTGAGTGCCCATTGGAGGTGGAGATATAGAAACTCAAGATTTTTAGTTAACTATAGTTGCCTAAAAATGTATAAATAAGATGACCACTCCCATCTGAGCTCTATACTACCATAAGCTAATAGCACTGAGGCCTTTGAATTCGTATATAAATGTAGGCATTTTATAAATCCTCTAGGATTTTTTCACAGAGCAATGTGAAATTAATATTCAGTGCATGTCTGACAGGCGATTGGTGTATCGTGGATGTCCGTGTTAACCCCTGCCCACCTTAACATTTTAATCTGCCCGATGACAGCTGAGATGGGGTTCCCTCTTTTGTCACTGACTCCGAGTGATTTACCCCCTCCCCGTTTGTGCATCCTGCGCACATGGCACCTCTGCTATACTCTTGTATTATCACTTTCTTAATGGCTCTTTAATAAAGGGTTTATTGGAGATAAGGCTGGAAAAGGGGGCGTGGCTGGCACTGACAGGGGCAACCACAAGCTTAGCAATGCCCTCTGGGAATTCTGCTGTCCATTGGGAGCTGCTGAACTCATCTCAATTTCAGGCTTTCATATTGTGGTTGCCATGGCAGCAGTAGGGTTTTCCTTTGTGAAGAAATATCGCATGAATGTTTGTTGATGTGTAGATGCAGACATGCACTACTGCTGACTACTGTTACCAGATAAATATATTGTGGCTTTAGAATTTGAAAGTGGTGCTTATAAGGGCCTTTGTATGCGAATAATTGAGGTCTTTGTCATCTAATGTAGGCTGCGTTAGTGTCTCTGTTCACGTGAGAGCTTGATGTGTGCTCAGCTGGTGCCGTGAGGTGTTCTTTCATTTGCTTTAATGAGATTTTGACAAAGCTTTCCAAGAAACCACTTGCCGTTCACTGCTAGCATCAAGGCAGGAGGATCTTGCATGAATATTACATGAATGTGTAGTGGGAGCAAATAGTACTAGATGTACTGTAGCAATATGCATGAGGCTGAAAGACAAACAGCCTGTCTGTAGGATTTAATCAACTGTTTTTACAGTGAGGTACATCAGAGGACATCATTAAATGTGTTAATGCCCCATAATCACTGCCCATTCAGCTGTTTTCATTGAAAACTTTGTCAATTATTCTTGGATTTGATGTGCTACAGGCAACACAAACAACCCATGAAAATATGTTTGTAGTTGCAGAGACAGAAATGTAAAGTTATGCTGCCACTGTATTATTAACCCTACAATAATCATGACTACTCCTATTACCCAGGTTTTTAAAGTTGTCCTGATTTGGTCCTGGTTTGAACCAAGTTTAGTCTTGATGTTGAAGCAGATGTGGTTTGGCCCCATTCTAGTCTAGTCCAGGCTGAGTTCTAGCTTCAGTCCCAGTTAGTACAACAAAGTAGCTTAGATTAGTAAAATTGTGCAGTGGTTTAAAGATAGTATATTACACAAAATGTACTCTTGTGAGTTTGAAGCCATATTATAATATTGTTACCGCATCTGGAGTTGTTTCGTTTCATTCACACATGTTTGAGTTGCCTGTTATTATCTGTCTGCTGTTCAAGGCAAAGCTATTATATATCTACAGTGTCGAAGCCACATTCTGAAACGTTTTAACTTTATTTTGTCCTTCACAGATGCTGAATGAGCGTCATGTGATGGTGCGGGTTGGAGGAGGTTGGGAAACCTTTTTGAGCTACCTGCAGAAACACGACCCCTGCAGAGGAGCATTGAGCAGGTCAGAGGTCAGAGTGTGTCGGGACAGGGTCAAAACAGCTCCACTGCAGATGTCTCCAGACAGCTACATGGTGGTGGGAGCCCATTACCGAAATAAGAAGTAGGGGCAGACTTAAGGCCCTTTTTTCAGGTGCTGGGTCACATTGTAGTTATAAGGGTGAGATTTAGAGAAAAGATGCTATTTTATTACCTCAACTTTGTATTTTTGTACTGAAAATGTTATCCCCTGAAAAGCTGTCTTTATACTGTATATTCTGAATTTTAACTTTCAAATGTTATTCTTGGTCAGATATTCTATCTGTTATGTAGTCATTTCTTTTAGTTATTTTGTTTGTACATTTCAGGGTAGTTGTATGTAGAGATACACCCATACGATAATGGTATCGGATATTAGTTCAGCCAATATCCCACTTTGGTTGACAAACTCGCAGTTTACTGGGTCAGCAATGGCCAAAAACCTCATAATAATAAACTTGTTTACAAAGAGTTCTGTAGTTACTTTAAATGACAAATACCAGTTTGTGATTAAAGGAAATAAATTATATTTTTTGCCCTAGTTACTTTGCCCTAGTGTCTGTTTATATTGGCAGATACTTAAAGCCAAATTGATATTGGAACAAAAAAGGCTGGATTAGTGCATCACAATTTATATTCTGAATGAAATTTTGCAGAGATTATTAATTATTTGATTTGACTTTTAATTTCTACCTGCCTGAATGGTAAATATATGCTTGAACAACTCCATGTCTGTCCTCTAGGTGGCACTGTGGGCTCAGGGACTAAATTCTAGTGAAAAACGGTCACGTTTTTGTTAAGACATGTTTTAAATATATTTTGACCACAGTTGATCAAAAGAATCATTAAACATATAATGTTAACGAATAAATCATTACAAAACAATAATAATTAGATATTTTATTTCAATAAAATAAATTAATTAAAAATTGACACAGGTTTTAATATACAGAAAAGAACTAATTGTAATGAGATCATGCAAGACTTCACCGTCTCCTAGTCCCCAAATACTGCCTGCACTGGTCTGGTACAAATAAGTTAGAAAATAGTTGTGCTACTAAAACAAGAGCCACTTTGAATAGTGACAGGATTAGCAGTAGGTCGTTTCGCAATACATTTCTCAAATTCTGAAATTTCAGGAAGTTTGTTTTTAGATTAACAATTATTTAAATGAAAAACTGCAGACTGCATCTTTTGATACTGTGTGCTACTATTTTTTATCTTTAAACATGATTTACCAATAATGTTTCTGCTGTATTATGCATTCACTGTCTTGCCTTTTAACTGTAACCGGGATGTGTGTGTTTTATTATCTTTTGTCAATACATCTTTGTAGTTTGTATCTGAAAAAAATGTCAGATTAAAAAAAATAATACACAAAAACACTGACCTGTGCAATTGTGCTTTAAGTCTCAACAACACATTTTACTTGCACAATGTACTTTTACTTACAGTTTACTTCTTAGAGTAATACTTCTATTACTGTTAATCAGTTTTGAGTGTGAACTTAAAACTTTATAAAAACCAAAACACCAAACAGCATTGCATTATGTGAAATGTCGGACATCTGAAAAATACAGCGACTCAAGCGTCCATGTGAAGTGACCATAGATATAAAACAACGTTATTTCTATGGCAGCTGTATTTTCATTTATGTCCATATAACTGGCATAATATCATCACACTAAGAGCATGAACTGACTGACCCTAAACGCACAAGATTATTAAACCCAAACTCTTTTGTAAACGTCACAAATAGTGTGCTTATGACATGCTCTGCTCCTCTCTCCTCTCCACATGTAGCTTTTAGCTTTTTTTTAATACATTACTGGCGCTCAGATTTAATTTTAGACCAAGTAAAGTGCCATGGTCCAACAAGACACAGAACAAACTGCTTTAAATCATGCCTCCATTGTTATTTTCTTATCTGTGAGGAGCCTCATTTAATGACTTGTCTACAAATGTTATCAACCTCTGATCAAATAACTCATCAACAGTCTGCGAACGTCACTGCATAAATAAAACCCTTTCATCATTTTAAACACATTAAAAATAAATTTCACATTATTTCCTGTCTCATTCAGTTCATTCAGTTGTGCTTTGCATTGAACATTAGTTGTTTCTGTTAAATCCATATCTAACCATTCGACAAATCATAGTCGCTTCGGTATATTTTGCGATGTAAACACAAGACGATATAAAAGTTAATTTCCATTATTAATGGAAAGTTTTTTTCTTTTTGTTATGCCACTTTACTTCTGTTGTGACAACTTTTTATGATGCCAAATTGCAGACAGAGCCCTGCGTGTTGAAGTTTTTAAGTATACTGATTGCTAATAAACACCTGGACACATGCTACGAGCTGAACCTAGCCTAACTATAAGAAAAGTGAGTGAGCGCATTAAGCCTTTTGATCAAACTTCTGTTTTTGCCTCTTTGCCTCTGACATTGGCTGATAGTGACTCTGCATGTAAAGATTTGGATGTGGCTTGTGCTTTCATTTTTAGTGGGCACATCAACACTTAATACTACTATTACTATGTTTCTGAAGTTGTTTGTAGTTCTGAGGTATTCACTGAGGCTTTCCCACAGAGCAGTCCACATGTGTTGGAGTCAGATTGAGGCAGTGCTGGCTCTGTCTGAGCAGTGGATCTCTTGGTAGTAACTGAATGCCTTCTGTTCATTTGGTTCAAAAAACATCTTGAGATTTGTGGATCCTAGACTGGCACAATAACACTATCATAAAGTCTCTTTCCATTGCACACTCACACACACACTCAAAGTGTACTATACACGAACATTGATGTGGTCTACATGGAGATGTGTCTGTACATACTGAGGCCTGTCCACTCTAATCCTCCCAGTGCTCTGCTGCGGCTGCACACATTCACCCATATCTATGTATGCTACACTAAGGAGAAGCAATGGCCATTGCCACACGATTTTTTCATTATGAACAGTAACACAGCACACAGCACTTGACTGAGAGAGGAATGCTGACAGAAAGCTTTGGCCTGCTCACATCTCTGGTTCAGAGGATTACTCCCTGATCCTCCATAGAATAGTGGTGTGTATGTTTATATATGCAGTGTGTGCTTGTGTATGTGGCATATGAAATACAGCACCATTTTAAGACATACTCTTCAGAGCAGACAGTTACCATGTCCGTTGCAGTCTTGTGCTATGACAGCTCTATCCCAATGGGTCAGAGCTCCTCTGTCAGGCACACTGAGCACTGAGGGATGAGGTGGTGCAGACAGTGATGAGACACTTGAGTTACACATTGGGGGTCCGGGTGGAGTTTGTGCGTTCAGGGGTCAGTCACTGCACCGCCCTGTCACACGGTGCCGTTCTCCTGCCTTGGCTTATGGGGCGTTGTGCGAGCGGGCGTGCTTAGGGAGGGGGCCAAGGTACAGAGGAAGCCAGCCAGCAACGTGAGGCCCAGACCCCCCCAGGCACAAAACATGGACCAGCCATAGCCATGGCTTATGTCCTCGGGAAGGCCATACATGTAGCGGGGGTAGCGCGACAACTCAAAGTTGATTCCTGCCACGCATGTGCAGAGGGAGATGATACAGCATGTTCCTGTGAGCAGACAGCAGTGATTCAGACAGCATCCGTACCATTAATTATGTATGTGCTGAGTGCACATCGTGAGGCATATGAATAGTAGATGGGGTCGTTTCCACTAATGGGAAGCCCCCAATTAAATGAATCATGTATATTGATATTCAGACTACAATATCATGCTGTTGTATTTGTACCTTTTTAAGACCATTAAAGAGGTATATATAGAATAAACATGTTTTAACCAGTTTTTCTGTGCTAAAAACTAATTTCACATGATAAATAATGCACACTGGTATCAGACAATACAAATCTGACAATCAGGAAAGCAAATTTCCAAAATCAGGTGAATACACAAACCTTGTCAGGAGCCTTGCTGTGTCACAGTACAATATAAGTACAAGAACCACAGCAGTAAGTGTAGAATGTGCTGCTTTATTTTCTGGCAACACAATGTATGAGACTATGGGCTTGTTTGACTTTGTGATTGGATAATAAACATAAAACAACAAGGTCCACATGAACAATTTAAACATCATGTCAGTGTGAGTAAACCAAACATTATGGAGAAGTGTGAACTAGGCCTGTCATGATAACTACTTTTGAAGTTCAATATACTGGTGAAGTAAATAAAGAAGATAAACTGTAATATTTAAACTAATTTATGCCACAGTGACCTAAGAGCAGATTTCACAAAATTTATTCTAAATCAACGATATTGTTAAAAATAATAATTGGGGTAAATAAATAGCAGAATGAAACACTTTAGTATTTAGTTTGCATCTGTAATGAGTCATAGATGTTATTAATTCAACCCTTAATCTTATTGTAGAGTCAAAAAAATTACCAAAAACTCTCAGTGGTGCAAAGAAAAAATACCCACAATAAATATTGCCCCCAAAATATATGAAATGAGTATATATCTTAAAGTATGTGTTTGTGTGTTTTTGTGTGCGTTTACCTCCCATGAGAAAGAGTAGCCCAGCTACATATTGCATGAGGTCATGCTGTTGGCAGCAGCCCAGCACTCCAATGATCCAGCCGAACAGGATGATGGACACAGCCATGCCCACGAAGCCCGCGGTCATCCTCCTCAGGTCTGCACACAGCACCACACCGTCACAGCTCAACACAGAATTACTCAACACACTCCCAACACAGACAGATATCAAAGTATCCTGTTAATTATCTTGTACTTATAGTTTAGACCTCTGCAAACATCTTCTGAAATGCATGGGATTCTTGTCTTTTCTAGTTCAGTCTTTTCTCAAATGTTAGTGCTTGTTGAAATGTGCACTCAGAAGAGAATCCTACTTTTTAAGTCTGTCAGTCACAATAAATCTCTGTTAGATTTTCTTTTCCAAAACTGTCCTAATTTAGGCTTAACATCAAACTATCACAGTCAGGTTTAGGGACAGTGCTATTGTGCTTATTGTACTGACATGCCACAGAAAACATGTAAGACGTGTTTTGGTTTACTGTTACTACTACTACATTCTCAACTTTACACCGGTCAATTCAGTTTCATATGACAGTCACGTCTGAACTGCTGAGCGCCCTCCCGTATTACTTATTGATAATCGCTAATGACATAATCCAAGGTCAGAGTCCTGCACCGCCAGTGAAGATGCCTGTCCACATGTCCTGGCTGCGAACGGAGGAGACATTGATTTGTGAAGCATGTACTCAGATAACCCGGGGACAGAGGCAGCCCGTCTCAGAGAGGGATGACCTGATAACCTTTGGTCTAGACAGCAGAGTGTGGCCTGTAAATTGTAACTTATCTGCTTATATGGCTATTAGGATGCTGTTTGGAAAGGTGAGTTCAGTCGAGATAAGATATACTATTGATACTTTGCAGAGGATGTCATCAATATTCTTTGGGGGTGTGAAGCTAACTGGAGGCACTACTCTCTTAGAAGCTGTTACTCAAGCTTGACTTTTATCTGAGCTTTATTTTAACACAATCTGACCAGAAAGAGCTGATTTATTTGGAAGTACAACAGGTGAGATGATTTGTGCGCTTAAACCTTTCAAAATTACTGCATTTGTCAACAGTTTGTCAGCTTCACCTTTTTTGAAAATCAAACACCAAAACAGGATCATGAACACTCAGATTACACTTGTATCACAGGCTCCTGAAAATGAGTAGTTTAATTTAAATCAATTTTGTATTTTTTCTTGAGTTTTCAGACTTTCAGCGTCTTCAAACGTTTTGTCTGTGTGGACTATGTCACCATGGTAACTACTGACCATTCCACCAATAGAGATACATGTAGTACACGATTCTGCAGCAAAGTACTATACTATATAAGATCATTTATCTTTTACCTTTTCAATAAATAATGTTCTATGATGAGATTTGCAAATTATTTTCACATATCAAGGTCATTTACATCAGATCTCCAGATACTAACCTTTTCATGTTAACAAGACTACATGCGTTTACAGTACTTTTACAATACTTTGTACTAACAGAAGTGACTGGCAGGCAGATTAACCAATCAGAGAGAACAGCGTCTTCAAACGTTTTGTCTGTGTGGACTATGTCACCATGGTAACTACTGACCATTCCACCAATAGAGATACATGTAGTACACGATTCTGCAGCAAAGTACTATACTATATAAGATCATTTATCTTTTACCTTTTCAATAAATAATGTTCTATGATGAGATTTGCAAATTATTTTCACATATCAAGGTCATTTACATCAGGATCTCCAGAACTAACCTTTTCATGTTAACAAGACTACATGCGTTTACAGTACTTTTACAATACTTTGTACTAACAGAAGTGACTGGCAGGCAGATTAACCAATCAGAGAGAAGCATGGTCCAAATATGTCCAAACAAACATGGTGGTTTACAGCACAGACGACTCAGAAACTGATTTATGCAGAGTCAATAATCAAAGAATTAAACTCTGTCCATTAGATAAAAGGAGCTGTTTGTTTTTTTTCTCTTTTAATGTTGATTTGATGATGATTGTCTGTGGTTTAATTTGTTTGTATTGTGATTTCAGTGTCCTTCTTATTCTGTAAAGCACTTTCAATTACGTTGTGTACAAACTGTGAGATACAAATAAACTTGCGTCGCCTTCTGAACGACTTCTGGCTTTGAGAAATTGCCTTGGGATAAAAACCTCTAATGTACATATTTGGACATAGGCACTTCTCAAGCCTCTGGTGGCTCCTTTATGTTCTTTCATAAAACAACCTCGGGCTGAGTGATATGGTCAAAAAAAATCACTTTTTTTTTTTTGCATATTGATCAATCTTGATTTTCATGTCAATCTTTTTCCATCTTATTTAAAACACAGACGTGGACTCACAGCGTAACGGGCTGCAGGGTGTCAGGATCACTACAGTTTTTATTATTTGTCCTTTACAGGACAAGTAAAGTAAAAAAAAAGGTTGGAATGAGTTTGTACAAAGTTTATATCAAACCTAAAAGCACGCAGAAGTCCACAGAAGTGTGTGCACTGTCTTAAGTTTCTCTCATAAAGAAAATAGTCGTTTACTTTCGTAACTTGGATAATAAAGATGAGAAGCACAAAAGGAGAGAAAGAGGAGAAAAGGTGTGCAGAAAAGTGAGAAAAGTGGAGCAGACAGACACAGAGACACAGACAGAAGGAGATTGGACGTTTAATCAAATTGTCAAAAGTCAAAATTTTTGAATATGTGAGACATAAAGAGAAAAACTGTGACTCAAGAGCATAAATCCTCATCAACCCCACGTGCTCTTACTGCCACAGGATTGGATATGTCGCTTTAAATGCACTCCCCTTATCATCGAGATCGACCAAAGTTTAGATCTCGATGCATTTAATTTTTGGCACAGCCCTAAAACAACCCAATCCCACAGTATTTCGATGCACATTAACACATTTGTAAAAGTTAACTAAAAAAAATGTCCTTGAGAACAGAGACTTACGGAGCGCGTGCCACTCGTCCTGCCGAATAGTCTTGGTGACGTTGACGGGTAAATTTCTGGGTAGGATGGACGAAGTGTAGTGATATTTGACTGGAGTACATCTCTGAATGATTCCTGTAAGACATGTGAGACAACATGGAGACAAATAATTAGATCAGAACAACACAGAGAAATGCACTTGTGATGTGATTACGCCGGGCCTGGGACGACACACATGATTTAAGGGAGAGAATAAATGCAATATTTAATTTGTTCAACAGAGACAAGCCATTTTTCTAATCTTTTGTTGTGTCTTTAAACTCTGCAGATAAATAATTATATTTCTATGATGTGGTACATTTTGATTTTTGCGTGTTTTTTTCTCTCTAACATCATTAAAACTCTGAGCCATGGTGATGTTTTGGGCGTGGGTGACGATGATTTCAGGACTCACCCTCTAATGTGGAGCTAAGGACTAGACATGTTAGAGAAAAAGACTTGAATTAATACAACAAAAGTTTTTTTTTTCTTTTTTCTTTTATTTTAACTCTAAATATTACACATTTAGTGGCTCAGATATGGTCAATTTAACCAGATTTAACCACTTTAAATGCAAATATTTTGATATCCACAGTCACAGTCACAGTCTTCTCACTTATTTATTTAGTTTTTTAAAGTGACATGCACTCAAATGGATTTTTCCGCAAACTTATTTGGCATCCCAAGGTGCGTGTTTACCTACTGCCAAGTTGATTTTGGCTTCCATATTCTCTCTACGTTTACAAAAACAAAAGCAAAAGGGTTTTAGGTAGGATATCCTCCCTTATTATTCTACTACAGACTCTTCAAACTCTCATTATTATACATTTGTCTAATCATCAGAAGGTTCCAGTGAATATCATAACCAAAAATAATGCATAAACTAGTAAAGATTCACTGGACCATTATCACAAAAAGAATAGTCGAGTTGTTCTTCAGTTCCTTCACATGCTCCCACAGCATGGAGTAACTGTGCATCACAGATTAGCAGCGTCTTTACCACTTGAAACTGAAACAAAAACAGACATTTCCTACAAAGAGCTGCTGTCATAACACTGGGCCATCAGTTGTGATCGTAGTTGGGATGAAAAAGCACAAATCAACCAGATCCTTCTGCCGGAGCGTCTTATGTACTGGAGAGAATAGGGTCTCCAAACGCACAACAGTCCATCAAAAACACTGGATTTGTCTATAATATTCACTCTGATCATGTGTGCAGCTGTTATGTCCAATGTTGTGTTACTTATACATTATCACACTTTGGTATAGGTAACTTTGCTTGGTTCTTATTATTATTAACCCATAATTAGTCTGACTGCATCTCCCAAACTCTAAATGCTCTGTTCTACACGTCAGAAAGTAGTAATTTTCAAGTTCCCATCTACCTTTGCAGTGATTTAAATAATTCTAGTGAAGGTTTATGGAGTTTAAAACACACAAGTGGAGATCTTCTTGTATTATCGCATGACGTCAGAGCCAGTGTTTTCTGTTTGAGAGAAAATCCAGCCTAAATATGCAAAATGTGTGTGTTAAACATGTGTGAATGAAACGAAACACAACTCAAGGCGTGTTTGTGATGAGAAAACAGCAATAGGATTAAAATAGCACAATACGGGCCCTTTAACAACCACATTATCATGGAGCAGTGTGTGTTCTTAAAATGTAAAGTGCCTTCTGTAACCTTTCTAATGCTTGTCTCCATGGAGATGTTACTGCTTTGCCTGGAAAGTAAAGCATTAAACATATTTTTCTCGCATTTATCGTGTTTTATTGCTAGAACGCCGTGCCGCCTCTCCACAGATCTTACCAGTAACTTGTCCAGATTACATAGAACAAAAGTGACATAGTGCCAGACATTTTACTGAAAAAACAAATGAAGTAAGGCAATAATGATAATATAAAAAGATCTGTTAAATGGTAACTAGTACTCTGAGTAGTATTTTTCATGTGCACTTTTTACTTTTACTTTTAAAAATATGCATATTTGAGTAAATTTTTATCCATGTACCTGGTGATTTTACTTACAAATTTGCAGTACTATATATATTTGAATAGCCACATGTGTTTTAAGCGTACACACAAGTCAAGGAAGTATGTTTGAGCGGGAAAAAAGAGAAAAAACAACTACTAATAGCATTTTTCCATTTAAATATGTGATTAAAGGGTTGTTTGTTTGGATACCGCGTGTTCTTAAAATGTAAAGTGCCTTCTGTAACCTTTCTAATGCTTGTCTCCATGGAGATGTTACTGCTTTGCCTGGAAAGTAAAGCACTAAACATATTTTTTCTCGCATTTATCGTGTTTTATAGCTAAAAAGCCGTGCCGCCTCTCCACGGATCTTACCAGTAACTTGTCCAGATTACATAGAAGAAAAGTTACATAGTGCACCAATAAGACTAAGACATTTTACTGAAAAAACAAATGAACTAAGGCAATAATGATAATATAAAAAGATCTGTTAAATGGTACTCTGAGTAGTATTTTTCATGTGGACTTTTTACTTTTACTTAAGTACAATTTTGGTAGTAGTATTTACTGTATATATGCATATTTGAGTACATTTTTAGCCATGTACCTGGTGATTTTACTTACAAATTTGCAGTACTATATATATTTGAATAGCCACATGTGTTTTAGGCATCAAGGAAGTCAAGGAAGTATGTTTGAGGGGGAAAAAAGAGAAAAAACAACTACTAATAGCATTTTTCCATTTAAATATGTGATGTAAAAGGTTGTTTGGACACCGCTTCACTGCTTCTTCACTTCTAATAGGGATACACCATAGAGTTAGACCAGACTGCTTATAAAGTGTCTCTAAAGAATAAATGATCGGAGGTGTTATGTGGACTTTACTCAGCGCTTGTGGCAACCTAATGCTCACTCCTCATGAGCCATGACAACTTAAACTTCAGAATTTCCTGCAGTTTGCAAACCCCAGTGCACATTATGGTACATTCTTGAGCCTTTGAATCAAATGGCTTGTCTAGAGAGGCCAAACTGCATTTACTTTGGGTTAGTTTTGGAGATGAATTGTGCAAAGTTGTCACATTAAAGGGCCAATATTACGCTATTTTCTGCTCTGTTATGATGTTGTTTCTTTATCACAAATATGTCTGGAGTTGTGTTTTGTTTCATTCACAAGTTTTTAACACATAAGCCTTGAATATTTAAGCTCTTTAAGTTCTTCTCTCAAACAGAAACACTCAGGAAATGCTCCAGTGTGTTTTTAAACTCCAAACACCTTCACTAGACTAATTTAATTTTAGCCCTGGAATAGCCCATCTCTACTGAACTAAAGGGAAAAGGGAACTGTTAATCTACACCTACATGACATCACAAGGTGGAACAGAGCACTTTGGGTGAATAAAACAAAAAAAATACCACTTAATTTATGTTTTTTAGGCGATAACATTTTAACATAACCAAAAGCTCACAAGAGTTTCACACAGTACAGGACCTTTAAGACTATTTGCATTGTGATGAGTCTGGTTTCTGCTCCAGTCATTGCAAATATATTGTTAAAAGCAAATAAATATGCCACATGTCATGCTGTCTCTGTGAGTGTGATTGTCACCCACACTCTTTACACACATTCCACATCTGTCCTGTTAAACCTACACGTGAAACAATCTAAAAACAACCCCAATGTGCATCTTTATTTCTCAGTGTGTGAAAACATCTGACAGTGGGACAGTGAGTTTCACATTGGCTGTCTGGCTGTGAGCCCTGCACCTCACTGGCCTCACTAAAACCCAGATTTTAACCTTCAACTTTTATGTGAATGTAACATGAACTCTTAGAGAAACTGCTAAAAGAAAAGGCAAATGGATTTCTACAGTCTTATGAGAAATATATGTAGATAAAAATCGTGAAATACGTTTAGTAAGGGCCCATAGTGTTAGAGCCAGTCTTAATGTGCTAATTTGTCACACACAGTGAGGCCGGGGCTGTGAATAGAGCAGCTGCACAGTTCTTGTCTGTGGAGACTAAATATTAGAAGTATTCTGTGAAAGCCTTTTAGCCACCACTTCACTGTCATTCACAGTGACAGGATATGGCTTGGAGCAGCCACAAAACATATGGAGGAGACCAGCCATTATGTCACACTGTGGAGGACTCCCGGCCCGATGGAGACAGGAGAACGAGGCGTGTGTGAAATATGGACAAAACCACATCTATGAAACATGTACATGAACAAACAGGATGCATCCAATAGAATAGTCTGGATGGCAGGACAAAGTGTGCTTTACCCAACAATCCAAATCATCAGACTATCTGTGAGTCACTGGTTCTTCAGTGTGGTCACACAGAAAGGCTGAGGAACATAGAAGCTGGAGTTTGCAGGCTGCTTTACCTCAGCTGTAATATGAACAATATGTTACTGAGGCACACAGGCTACACTGCCATAACACACACATCCTAATCTGTATGACAGAGCATAAGAAATGCTTTTCCTTGACATCAGCTCCTGCTTAAACCCCAGTGAAATGAGCCAGAGCAGATTCTTGGTGTTTTGAGGGCCCCTAGGTGAGCCCAGCACCCCGGCCTGTGTCTGGCTGCTATCGCCTATGCTGTTTACCTTTGTAGATAAGGTCTTCCGTCTCCAGGTCGAAGCCTTCCCGGTGACACTTTCTCCACAGACCCGAGATGGTGGAGTTGAACTGCCGGCTGCAGTGAGACTCCATCGCGGATGCTGCTGGCACAAAGTGGCGCTTAACCCTGCGGAGAGGAGCCACATCTGGGCCTGTTCCTTTCCTCTCCAGCGCGCTCTTTGGGGGCATCTTGAGGGGGAGGTTGGGGTTGGAGATGTAGATGTATCCCGGGTCGTATCGCTTGTTGGCATAGTTCTTACATCTCTCTCGGTGTCTCCGGGCGTCTGTCTCGTACCAATAGTCGGTGCAGATTGCCATGGCGAGCAACCCCAGCGCGCACATAGCCAAGAAGAGCCCCGCGCTGGTTAACATTTTCATAGCGGCCATCTTCCTTCCCCACTCGATGGAGAGCCCGAACAGGCGCAAGAAGCAGAAGCAGCTTTCGTCTCCGTGGCCGTGTTCGTGGTACCGCGTGAAATCAATCACGACGGCACTCACAGCCTGTCGCAGCTGCGGGCTGGAGACATGGTTGAGCCGAGCCAGTGTCGTCTTTTGTTGTGGTGAGCCTCTGGATGCTATGTTGTTGCCACCATCTGTTATGGTACAGGAGCAGAGCGCGGGGGGAGGGGGCCGGAGGATGCTGAGGAGGAGGATGTAGCGGCGCTGTCTCTCCTCCGGGAGGCTGCGGGCCCAGGACCAGGGAGGGGGAGTGGTCATTTGTGAAGCCTCACTGATCACTTTGGGACTACCACAGAACACAGCCCAACTATTAGAGCATGTCAGGAGATATTCATTAGGCTAATGCTATGAACAGGATCACTCCAAGAAGTGCACTTCTTAATACGCTCAATTAAGCCCTTAGTCAACATATTGTAAGATCAAACCAACCTTGTCCTCGTTCTGGTTAAGCAGTGGGCTCAGAGAGTTGGTCCAAGTTATAACAGCATCTATAACTATTGTTGAAGCATACGTCAAAACTGTTATAAAGTCATTTAATGAATATAGTACTAAGTGATGTTTTCTAGTGTGCTGTAAACCCGAGTAAAACAGAGGACAGTCATTGCATGTGCTGGCTAATTTAAGTAATAAGAATCCAACAGAGTGGACCAGTAGGACCAGTCTTGATCCAGGACCAGTTCTCTGTGGCCTTTGTCCCATGTGGGGCTTTAGGTTCAGGTCAAAGCCCAGTGGAGGAACCTGCCTCAGCACCTTCCACTGCACAATCAATATCCAAGTGTCCTAATGATCACAGGCCTATGGCAGCGTGTCCCCCTCATTTTTTTACCATTTCATGAAATACCACAAAAATCAGACGAGAGTTTTCCATTGTGTTTATTTTTAAAAAGATGCCACCACTACCTTATATTGTTATGGTTAGCTTTATTCTGGGAATTCTACACAAATGTACACCAAATAAAAATAGTATTTCTAGATTTCTTATCTAACATTATTTTAGAGTTAAGATCTATAACAAAAATATAAAGATATTGCGTAAATGTGGAAACAATAAAAGTCACTGTATATAATACAGCATTTGTTAATGGGACCTAAACCTGACACAAGTAGGACAGATTCTAGTGTTTTGGCACTTATTTTGCAACATGATAGAGGGGACAAGAATGTAGGGCAGGCCAAAACAAAGCACTCTATTTCAATAAATACAACAGTTGCATTCAAATAAGACATATTTTAAATAGTACAAAAAAAGAAAAAAGCCATAGAAAGCGGGATAAACAACCAAGTGATGCGCTGCATATGTGCAAAACATGGGTTTTTGGTATATGCCATTCATTTAATTCCCTTGGTTTAAATTTGGCACATTATCTGTGTCCATAAAGTTCATAAAGTGCCAACTTCAGTCGTGTCAGTAACAGGCAGTGATTGTGGAGTGTACTATACATTACATTTACTGTGGGTACCAGATGAAACAGAGAAACCTGTTTAAACAATGGCAGATAGAAGAGCCATCACAGCCACACCAGAGAAAATGAGGAAGATCTGGAGCATGGACTGCCTGGAAAATGAGAGATTATATTTAGACAAACATGCACTCATTCAGACTTATTGATACTAATGAGTTTACCAATAAAAGTTCAAATAAATAGCAAATCCAAGGTGCTTTTGTTACTTAAACACTCTGATCTGTTTAGATTTCTCAGATATCACAGTTTCACACACAATAGTGGAAGGTTCACACCCACAGCTCTGTCCTAGTTACATTTTAAAAACCCAAATCATAATCCTTCAAACTAAATCCTAATGTTACACAGTCTACTGAAAACAGCAGAAAACATGTGTTTCCTAGGTGTAAACACAAAGTAGATTTATTTTAGAATACCTGAAATTGGACTCTTGCAGCAGATCCGGGACCACATTGACCAAAGCAATGTAGAGAAATCCTCCAGAGGTGAAGGGTAGTATCCAGGAGGCTGTGTCTTCTGCAAACACAAGTGAGATTTAGAGACACTAAGCAGCTTAAAGTGTCCCTGTAACACAAAGGTTTAAAATGTACCTGTCCCTTTTGGAGACTGAGTGTAGAGGGCCACCAGCGCCCCCAGGACCCCGACCATGGCTGTGGACAGCTGCATGCGTGCGGCACTCCAGCGATCAAACCCAGCACGCAGTAAAATGGCAAAGTCTCCCACCTGCGGATCATGACATTTATCACTACACAGGACTAGATACACACAGCTTATGTTTACACAACAGTGAACAAGCGCTAACTTTTACTCCCAATCAAACGATGTCAACAACGAAAACACAGAAATGTGATATAATGTTTGCCGGGCTTACCTCATGGGGGATTTCATGGAGCAGGATGGCAAAGGTGGTAAGGAGGCCAACCTGCAAAAGCATCATTAAAATGAAAATGTATGCAAAGAGTGAACAGTCAATGCCAGCGTTAAACAGGGAGTGAATGAGACTCTCAACAAGCTTTCAATACTGCAATAAACAAGAGACCGAAGTCATAAGCTAGAGCTGTGACATTAATCGAAACTTAAATCAAAAATGCAATTTGAATGCACGCACTTATCAAATTGCAAAGACTGCAGTTTAGTTTTTTTTTTAAATATTCTTTAGTAACTTTCCTATTCCTATTACTGAACCATAAACTGCAATACCAAATCAAACTTGCAATGCTTGTATTGTTTTATGTTTTATGTCCCAAATTGTTCAGTCCAATTAAAAACTGCATTTGTCTAATACAGTCCATATATCCTGCTTCAAAATACTGCAACACAAAAAAGTTAATTAAAAGTCTAATTTATTTCCAAACTTTAATCCTCTCTCTTTTATAGGTAAGCGGTCTATCAACACTACACTAAGGTAACCTGCTGTTCCTTATATAGTTATATAGTAGACAAGTATATATTTGTGGTGGAAAATAGCTGAAATGAAATCAAAGTGTGTTTTTTGTAATATTTTGAATTTTGGCCTGTTTACTTTCCAGCGTCTGATTTTCAGTTCAGCTTTTGAATTGCCACAGCTGTCATCCATTCACAAAAGCCCTGATGAAGATGCTCTGAGAGGCCAGTTCTGAAATGTAACATACCGGGACTCATTTTACGTGGTGTTGGAGTGAAACCTACAGTAGTTGAATGCCTGTGCTTAAGTAGGAACAGCTCGACATGAAAGACTGGTGTGAGGTCTTGTACATTAGTTATAGACATGTGCGTAGATAACTTCCTCTCTGGCACGTGGGCACACACTTCACGCTGTTAGCCTTATGTCTCTCCAGCTGGACTCTTGTTGGCCACACCACCGCAAACAGCAATCCATGAAAGTACAGCATTACTCTGCACTTTTTACCACTGTTTGCTTATTTGAAGGAATGTATTTAAAATGCTACGGATGATTTATTCATCAATAAGAATATTCAAATGAAGCCATTTAGGTACCTAATTATAAATGGCTGTATCCGGAGCCTAAAAATTACAAATACAACTGGTCTATTTCACTGCCAAATGCTCTGAATGTGCTGCCAGAACTCACACGGGAGGTGTTACTTGTGCACGTTTCCATCTTACACATGGATGGCCTGCTTCAATGATTTAGTCTCGACATAAATAGAATTAGAGAAGTGTAAGGTCAAACACATGACCAGGAGCCTGTTATCAAACACAGATAATTTACTGTAGAAGACTCTACTCTACTCTAATCAATACACAGGCAAAAACCATGTAGACCATGGAAGTGTTTTCTATCACTTTCTTACCTTTTTGCTAACCAGGAAGCTTCCTCCCACTGCCAGGCCATGAGTGAAGTTGTCTATACAGTTTGCCAACAGGTTTAAATATCCACTTGTCTGTAACACAGAATGAAAACTATACATTTCTTTTTAGTGCATCAACTCCCTGCCTTAACGCTCCAGCCTGGTCCAGTATTAGAGTTATTGAGTAAAGGAAACTTTACAAAAAGCTTTAGTTGAATATTCTAGTGAAAAGACCTCTGTATAAAACACTGCACTCTTGTAGGTTTGTAATGAAAGCGGTTTGCAGATGATTTTGTAAACAATTTCTAAGTCATTTAGTTTTCTTGGGCACAATTCAATATCAAGCATATTGTTCATTTTCATTTCAAGCATTAATCAACTTCAAAAATATAAAAAAATATATTCCCAGAGACATTACTGGAAAGTCTAAAATTCTTGAGGGTTATACATTAAAATGAGTCATAACCACCACACACTGAACAGCGTTTTAAATCTTAAAAGTTCTGGACTTACCTTGACTTTCTGAGGCGTTTGCTGCAGACTCAGTTGCTTAGAAGATTTCCATGACTCAGTGTGGTGCCCGTTTTGGAGTGACACTTCTGTCTTTCCACTGAAAACTGAAATAGACTGCTTCTGTGAATATAACACAAGGAAACAAGTCGACTGAATATCCCATGGAGCACTAGGCAATACAACAAGAAGAAAAGTTGGTACAATTTGCAAAAGGTTAGCAGAAAACCCTTATAGTTTGTAAAAGTACAGTAGGTCACATAGTAGGACTATCGTATACAAGGCTTGTCCCATGTCGCATCAGGGCTTTAATCTCATGGCTCCTTAGGCATTGCTTAGGCATTTAACAATAGTAACACTGATACAACAATAGATATGGGCTGATATGGATTTATAGGAGATATGGTGAGCTTCATATAATACTTTACTATTTCCATTTTAACCCTGTTCAAAAGGGGCTCTCAGAGGCTAGGGCACCACAAAAATCAGTTTTGAATATTTAAATATGCCCAATACCAATTAATTACTAGCAATATTGGCCAATACCAATATATCACATATCTCTGGTGGACAAGAGTAAATATATACAGTCTTAGTACATTTTATTAAAATATAACCAATTTCTGTCAAAGGTTTAGAGTTCACAAAACTACTTCTCCAGCGACACTCGCAGTGAGCAGGGCAAAGCTGCTGCTTTACTCAGACACTAAAAATAGTGACACATTGGAGGAGCTGAGAGGTGGATTCCTCAGAGGAAGGAAAGAGACTATAAAAATAACATGCCATTATAAGACCTTGCCAATTATAGTTACATTTACCGAGTTTCTAATGAACATTTTTATTTTATTTTTTTAATTAACTTCTGCAGTGAATCATTCATATAGTATTTACAATAATTTACATATTTGAGGTCAGACTGAATGTAAATCTGCTAATTAACAGAAAACTACAAAGTCTGAGATGCACAGTGAAATTTGAACTATGTGAAGACAAGTGTGAACTTGTCAATGCTCCAAGACTCAAGTGACCTCTGCCTACAAAAATATAGACATTTCAAACACTTACAGAGTTGAAATTCAAATCAGAGTGAGTCGTGGCACCTTCGTGGCTGTCCTCATCTGGAAACATCTTCTCCAACAGTAAAAAAGCCAGCAAACCAGTAATTACCCACAAGCCCTGGGTTGTGTAGTGGTTTTGTTTACCCACTGCTAAAGCAAAGAAGATATGTCAAGAGGGAGAAGTGGACATTGCAATCACACAAACCTGTTTAAAACATATTCATGTAGTTAACTAACTACCAAGAAATAGGGATTGGAAAACCCAGATGGGAAAACCCAGCCAATTAAAGAGGTAATTTAGGTGATCAATCAAAAGGTGAAGTCAAATCTGAACCTGAGGAGCAAGACAGAGCCCAGGCCTCAGGCAAGAGATGAAGAAAAACATCTCCAAGAAGACCACCAATGGCAAAGCTCAAGAGCTGCTTCAGTCTCTGTGATCCAGCTGCAACAAGCAGATAATAATGAATAAATCACAGCTATACTGTACATACTCTCCTCTACAATATTTGCATTATGCAGGTTTTACCTTCAGTTTTGAGGGCTGCACCTGCCTCGATGGGGATAATAAGCAATGGAAAGATCCCACTGAGCCCCACAGCAATAGAGCCAAGCAGAGCCAGGAGCAGGACATGTGCCTCTTCGGAGCAGAGGAAGAGGGCTGTAGCCTGCAGGCCCTGGTGCAGACCCTGGAGCAGGTCTGAGGAGCCGGGTCCTGCCGCAGTGGCTGTGGCTTGAGCCATCACTGTTTGAATCATCCTCTGACTGCTGGATGCCCCCCTGGAGGTCACTGTCAGCAACAACACAGGGACCAACAACACAGCCAGGGCCCAGCTGGGCTTACTACTGCCTTTGTCTTTCATCCAGCCCATGGTCCGAAATGTACTACGTGTAACGTGTAATGCTGTTTGGAAAATGTACAGACTGGTCAGTATTCTTTGCTGTGGAAAAAATCATTTAAATACATAGATTTTACATCTGCTCCTTTCTGTAACAATATTCTAGACTACTGCATCCTATTGCAACCTGAAACACAGTGTTACAGGTTGCAGTCACAGTGTAATTGATGTGAAAGGTATCGACACAATTAAACAAACATTTCTTCTTTGTGGAAAAAGTACAGTCCTAGTAAAAAAATCAATTGATTTGAAGACTGCCCTAGGACTGTGTAATAATCTATGGTGGTCAGTGTAATATGCCTTTAACAGTAATCAAACTAGGCTAGTGGATGTACTTAATATGTAGCCTAACCCTAACACGTAGATGGTGCAGCCTTTTAGACGCTACAGGGAAGCTCCACATTTGACCAGAACGTCACCTGCCCATCTCCATGGAGATGTTACTGCTCTGTCTGGAATGTTCCACAGTAGCCTTCTCTTGGAGACAAGCAGATGGTCAAAGTCTAGCCAAGCCAAGTAAGACTTGCAATAAGAATGATTTTTACCTTTTTTGTTACAAGAAAAACATCTGTAATTGAGTACGCAAGATGAGTAAGTTTAATGCCATAACACGGAGCATTCCAGGCAAGCAATAATATCAATGAATACAAGCAGGGAAATGTCCCCCCCCAACAGAAAAGTTGCTCAATGTAACTTAGAAAACACTTGGAAAGGGTTTTCATCACGGAGAAAGACAATTTGGAGTTCATTTTGTCAAAGAAATCAGAGGAAAACGCAACGTACGCCAATTACGTAATCACGACAAAAACGTGGAATAGTTTCCATGTGAGATTTATAAACGCAATTTCTCAAAATTACACAAAGTTTCCACATTTCCACATGACATTAACAAAGTTAGCAAGCCACTGTTAGCCCGTGTGGGCACGTAGGCACGCATGGCTAACGTTAGCACGTAATCACGGCACACTGTAGCTAAAAGCTTACTTGAGTAAATGCGCCGCAATGCTAACACTTACAGCCGCTTTACTATAAAAGAGTAAAACTGAAGCGTTACTGACAGTCAAATGTGCACTTACCTTGTGTTTTCGACTATCTTTGCACCAGTGTGTCCCTGCCATCCAGGCCCAATGATGAAACGAGGCTTGGCTGAGTTTGTGCAGGGTCCCAGCCTCCGCAGGAATCACAGCTGCAGACAGGGCTTTCCCAAACAGCCACGTATCAGGATCATGGAGGAAAACCAAAACAGGAGAGCCAGATCCCGCCCCACAGGCCCCAGGAAGTGGCACTTTCTGGAAAAAGCGGGACGCTGATGCTGTCACAGCACCACAGTCTGTGTTCAGTGTAGTCCAGTGTAATCTAATGTCAGACGCGTGTTATACAGACAAAGAGGAGACGTCCGGGAAACTTAACGGGAGCTTCACATAAGTGCAGGGCTTTAATATAGTAGCAGTACATTGTGCAGGCAGAGTACTGTGCTGGGGAAATGTTCGGAATGTGCAAGGGACGAAGGCATTTAAATAAGAATGAAAAAAAATCAAATAGAAAATGTAACATACTTTTTTTTTCCTCGCTCGTTTTCATAGTTGTAAATTATGGAGGACCAAAATGACATAGTCATTGTAGTATAGTAGTATTAGTCTAACTGAAGTAGTAGTAGAGTCCCAAATAAAAGCAGCTGCACATAAACAATCGCACATAATCAGTGTCCAATGATTTATTATATTACAACATGTATTCTTTATTCTATTTATTTATTTATTTCCAGTTACGTCATTTTTATTTTTTTGGTTCTATTGCTGCTCCAGTCTCTGTGTGTTACAAGTTTAAACATTCAACACCATGTCACTCTTTTCACTCTAGTCTGAACTGAGCTCCCAGCTGAGTTACCCAGGGGTCACCAGGGGGCCACACAGCCTGTTTAAATACCCTCTTCCCATACCAACAACACTTAACAACTTTTAGGCTAATAAACTATAAGAGCACTATACAAATACAATAATTTAAAAAATGTTCATAGAATTAATTAGAGCTGTACAATCAAATTTGAATCAAGTAATTGTCAGTGATTTGCTGGGATCAATTTAATCCAAAATGTAATCCCACAATCAGTCCAAATCAGTCAAAGATGCTGTTTGGAGCAGAGTTCAGAAGGTCACACATGTGAACTGACTGTTTACTGTGACTGTGATTAGGCTATAAAATGCTGATGTGTCCGTGGGCTCTGCCACCACTAAAGAATAAAGATACATTTGCCAAATGTGATGAAAATGATAATTAAATTCAATGATACTTTATTTACTGAGGCAAATGCTTGGGCAACGTAGAGCACAATAGACCACCAGCCTATTAGTTATTAAGTTCATTTACACACATTTGACACCTGAAAGCAACACTGAACAAAAGGGAGGGTTTCATTAAATCAGAGAATATCAAGTTTTTAAGTTTTTTAGTTTTTATTTTTACGCTCCCTGACTGTGGAATTGTACATGTGTGTTTTTACATGAAGCTTTATCAGGCTTATGTCAAACGTTTGAAGCTGAAGTATTTGCCTCACCACCAGGTGGTGCATGTTGCAGCGCTTCAGTTCACAGACAAATGAGAAAGAAAAGACCAGTAAGTTTCAGTTGTGCAGGATAGCTTATCTATTTTTTTTTTCTGCAGTAAAATCAACCTTTTACTGCGCATTGTTTTTTATAATGACAGTTTGCTTATATGTTAGAAACCATATAAAATAGTCTAGTCGTGGTTATGACAAGTGTAGATGTGAAAAGAGATAACAAAAAAAAAATGATTCATTTTTGCACTGACTCATCTTGGCCTCACTTGAGCAATACACTAAAAGAGGAACAAAGCTCTTTAGTGGGATATAGGGGGCCTCTGGCAGATAAAGGCCATTGTATCGTCACAAATAAACATTTATCATACATCATGTTTTGTCCCAAATAAACTTTCAAGGACATACTTTTAATATTTTTAAGTACTTTTTAAAAATTGTTTAATTGTCAAACTTTGGACTCCTCCAGAGAAAATGAGGAATCGGGAATAAGAAGTGGATGTCCCCTCTGTCCCGTGTGAGTGTTGACTGAACAACATTGTGAAACACAAGTCACCACTAAAACCAAGGCCCCAGAGTTTGACCACGCACACAGTATTTCAGTATTTCAGTGTTTGTTGTTGAATAATACCAGATAAATTACATTTTAATGTCATAATTTAATGTAGCCTGTGATACCATTTTCAAAGCCCATTATACATAGTTACAAATGCATGAATCATGCAAAAAATAGACTATGTTAGTTTATTTAATGTCAAGATTAAGAATAAATTCAGCCTCAAATTCAGACACTACTAGACTTAACAACCAGGTCCAACAGTTATTTTGTTTTGGATATTTATAAAATTATAATCTTACATATCTTATAAACATATAATCTTATAAACTTACATAATTGTGCATATTGTTTCAAATAGACTGCTCTCTAATATAGAAGCATCATTACAGTGCAGAAAACTCTTCAAATAGGAAGTTTTGGTCACCTTCTTGTTTTAATGGGGAAGGAGAAGAAGGAGAAGAAGCCTTATGGCACCAGCCTAAATTGGTAGAATTAAGGAAGTTTTTAGTTCCCCTGTTAATTCAGAGATACATACAAAGCCTGAATTTTTCAACCACCTTTGACAATTGTCTTTGAGTAGAACAACAGCTCCTTGTGGATGTCTCCTCTGTTCTTCTCTGGCACATCGAGACGGTAGGACCAAAGCTTTTTTAAGTGCGACAGTGTGACAAGGGGCGGTTCCCTCTTTCCACTGACTCTAAGCATGAGATGCTGTGTTAAGTTAAGTAGTTTGTGATTAGGTTGCTTACTAGTTGGCTAATCTTAAATACATTCATTTTAAAAATGGATATTGCCAGATATTTATGTTCACATCTTTAAAGTTGTGTATCAGCTGTTTGTTAGTTGTTGTATTGAAGCATTGGCAGAATATTTGTTGGTTTTCAAGATTCAGTCTTTTAATAAACTAAGGAAATAGATTAGAAATATATTTTACTATTTTAGCTTGAAAAGACTGAATGATATTTGAATGATATGACAACATTCGTGAGAATTGTCAGATAATGTAATCTCCAACTGTAAGGGAGACATCATTTTGCTTAGTTTTTATTTATAAATTCTTAATCCAAGTTACTCAATGATGTTGAAATGTGTGCATTGCTGCGGGAGTTTCAGAGTTTGGACATCGTCACTCTGGTCAAACTGATGTTGTGCAGAGGATGAGTGCAAGACTTCCTGTTGCAGCGTAGCCTGTATCCTGTTTTCCACAGTCAGTGGTCATGCGTGACAGTCCCCTCCTCAGAGCCGCCTGGGCACCGTCTCGTGACCCTGAGCTGTCACCACAGCAATACCAGACATAGGGACACTCCACAGTCTGGAAATAAGACAGCAAATATAATATAGTAGGAAAAAGAGCCAAAACAAGTTGCACAACCTATGGGGAAAATTACACAAATGGTACATGTATATCTTTAACAGTGCTTCCAATCTAGAGTTCAGTGCTACTTCAATAATAGGATTCTGTTCAAAGACGCCATTTTAAACACATACAGAAGAATTAATAAAAAGTGAATTGAAGTGGCAATACGACAATCATATTTTAGAATTGTTTTGTTTATACAGATCTAAACTACAGGGTGAGCTGTTTTAACTGCATCCATTCATATTGCATTTTCTATTTGATCGTGATGCATCGTGCAGCCCTGTTTCAAACATCAGTAAATGTATTAGCCAGTTCCTAAAATAAAAGCAACAGTGTTAAGAACATTGGCGCCTGTGGGTGCTATAGGGCTGAAGGCTCAGAGGCCAGAGGTTGTCATTGTAAATGTGTTGGCTAATAACTTCACAGATACTGATCGTGTGACTGCGTTTAGACCAAAAACTGTCAAAAGCAGTTACACCCTGTGGTAGAACAAACCCAAAAACAGCCACTGGTCACAGCGTCTGCATGTTACACATATGTCACTTCACAGGAACACTTAATAATAAACTTTAAACTTTTATCTAACACTTCATGTTTTTGGTGCTGGGTAGAGTTGTTAATGCAGAATTTATGTTGAAAATATTGTTACATTTTAAAATCCAAATACATGAAGTCACATCAGAACTAAAGTTTAAAGGTGAACTATGTAACTTTTCCCATGGAGATCTGCCCCGTCTCTGTGGAGGTGTTTCTTTGCCTGGAATGGTGCATGACATGGCATTAAACTTATTCTTAAACTTTAATTACAGGCGTTTCTATTGCTCAAATTGATCAAAAATACATGCATTCTTATGAGATTGTTGGATGCCCACTGCATGACATGAGGAATAAGGCATCAGATATGCACGCTGCGGTGGTGCACTTGATCAATTGAGGCTATGACGAAAGAAGCAGGCACTAGACTCCATGTACTAACTTCTCTATATTTTGCAGGTTAGCTGAGGGTAGTGCTACCTGCAAGTGGTGTTTTTGCGTTTATAAAAGTGAGTAAATGAAAGAGAATGAGATGATCTGGAGCTCTTGTGTGGAGTGCTTGTGCTCATTGCTGTTGAGTGCTCATTCTGCGACAAAGATTCCAAAATATCAGACAGGCTTAATATCAATCATGGCTCGTCTTTGATTGTTAAAGTTTAATCTAAGTTTAATCTTCGTACAACCCACGAGTTTTAGCTGCGACTTTTCCACACATTTCATACCATATAGAGGAATAATTACATCACCTCCATGGAAGAAAGCACGTGGCAGAAAAGTTACATAGTGCAAATTTAAAGTTCTAAAACAATTATAACTTTATTAGTTATAAAACAGAAACGCAGAAACATCTATATTTAGATGCCAACAAAAGAATATTATAATATCACTGCAACATGACATGTGATAAATTTAACATCTGGAAAACCCATGTGATCTTTAGTAATGGAGTTGTTTTGATGATGGTGCAATGCAAGTGTTTGCAGACTGTACATGTGAGTTTATGTAGGCTACAAGTCATTCTCACAATATGGTTTGGTTTTGGTTTGAATAAAAGAGCTAATTTAAACAGCAAATGTCTTTTTATTCAATTTATTCAGTTTTTGGTATTGTATGGCGTTTTGTTAGATGGGCCTTAAACACCCCTCATTTGTTAGTTAGTGGCTTTAATCTATATTTGTGACAACTGTGCAAAAAAGTGGCATTGTCAGTTTTGGAATGAATTTGAATGGTATGGTTATGCATGCCATTTAGAGGACTTTTGACCATACAGAAGGTAAAACATTTTTAGAATTGTTATCAACAGCCCAGCCACAATTTTTCATCACTTTGAAAACCATTAACCAAACTGTTATTAAAAGAAAAGAACATGCTTGCAATCTTTACGTGACAACATATTGCAAAAAAAAACATGCTCTAAACTACTAGAAAAGTATTGAAGAAGGCAAAGCCAAAATTAAATATGAAAAAAATGGCTCTAAATAATGCCAAAACCTACTAATATCTATATATATTCTACATAGTCTTTGTTTTTCTTATCAGCCGACTCCATGCGAGGCCTTGAGTCCAGACCTTAAGTAAAACATCCATTTCAGTCCAACTTCAGGGAACTGAATCTGAAAGGCAGGTTGTCACTTCCCCTTATTGTCAATAGGTCACAGTATTTGGACTGTTTCACTACAGAATTTCTTGTCTACTGTGACAGAAACAGGACAGTTACACAATCAAAGATGTTAAAAATATTAGACCACCAGATAAATAACTTTACTGGCACTTGTTTTGTTGTTGTTGTTTTTTTTTTAGTTTTTTTTTTTTTTTTAATGAAGTCTCCATTACAGACCAATCATTTGCAGGGAGTTTGTTTTCTGTAGCTTTATTTGTTGAAAAAAGAGTCAAGAGTCAATTTGTGTAATATGTATGTTTTAAATATTTATATGCCATGCCACAGAAGAGCAGGCATGGGGTGAGTTTGGGACTGAATCGTGAATTTAATCATTTTACCTAGTGTGGAGTTTGGGTCAGATCAAACTTGGTCAAATCACAGAGGTATCCAAGTTTTGTGGGCCATTTTACTCAACTAATCAGTGCCCAGGGCATGTATTTAATCGACCACAGTCTTAGTAGTAAAGAATTTTCCAAATAATAATAATTATCTATTGAAATATAATAGGTACACCTCCAATGGTCTACCATCCAAAAAGAATAGGAATCATCAAATCTTGGGGGATTAACAGTTGTCTGACCACTGGCCGAAAAGAGGTATTGACCAAAATAAAAATAAGTACAGATGAAGGGTAAATATAAAGAGTGTATTTTGATTGCAGCTCTTATCACCAAGCTGCAGTCTTCCTCTTAACACAGGCAATGCTAATGATTCTAAACATTGTTGTTATTATAGCAGAGTTATAAGAATATATACAGTCAAACATCACTAGCTGAAGCGCAGCATGTGTTAGTCTGGTCTACAATGTCTCGATATTTATACTGTTACTTTATGTATTCTTTACGTGTTCTGCTTTCTGTGATGCCAGCAGTAGCAGCTTAGTTTCACAGGAGATTACAATTAAGAAACGCATTATTGTCCCTGTATGGAAATTTGCTCCGTCTTATCCATGTCCAGACCTTAAGCTGGGCTTGGACCTAAATGCCCAAAGGAAACCCAACAAGGCTATTCAGAGAAAGCTGTGAGAGTGTTAGCCCCATCTTCCCTAAATCATAATGCTGATATGCTGATCATGTTGAGAACTTTTGCCTCAAAAAACTGCCTTAATAAAAATTTTCCACCCCTATCCAGACCAATGAAAGCAGCTAATCATCCTGTGAAGAGTTGTATAGATGTTAAATACATCTATATGCTTCGCTTCATGAAATTACTTTCTTAAATGTACTAAATTAAACAAAATTAACTCTTGTGAGCTTTAAACCATGTTATCATGCTGTTACTTCATAAAAACATACAGAATATCAACTGATTCACACGTGTTTGAGGAACCCTTTATTATTAGTCTGTCGACATCTCAAAAGCTCAAAATCCTCTATTCCATCTTGTGATGTCATCATTCAGTAGTTTTCAAGTGTAATTTTTTCAAAAATAGAGTAATATATGAGCCCTTTAATGAGACATAACATTAAATAACATTAACAGCACATTACATTTAGGTTTATTTTTTGGAGAATGTCTTTTGAACTGAAAGTACTTATTTTTGCTTGTAAATTGGTCACAGTTATTATGATGATTGTTAGTAAAGCAAATATTCCTCACGTCCCTAGTTGTAATGATGATTCCTTCTCTGATAAATGCATTGAGTAACCACATGAGTCAAACAGCTTTGCCCAACACACATCTGCTTTATCATGGGCCCATAGAGATGCTGCTGCTGCATCAGTATCTTCTGTTTGATAACCAGGATCAGCTCATCGTACTCCTCTGAAAACACAGATACAGGGCTCACCATCTTATCATGCAGATGTGAGCCATTCTTACAGTAAATTTAGCTGAAACCCAACAGTATTGTTAAGTCATTATGATTACACTAGGAAGGGCTCAAATGACCGTGGAAAGTACATTGATCCACTGATGGGTCAGGGCATTTTAAAGAAATTCTTCACAATGTCCAAGTCAGAAGTAGAACATAAACTACAAGTAGAATGAATTTAAAGTATATATACTTTAATTAAGATGATTTAAAAACTACTTTCCTACATTTGAGTGCAGGTATCAGTACTTTCTACCCCACTCTATTTTTGAGCTGGATTTAAAAGTGAAAGTATTTTTTATGATAGTTTGAGACCTGCTGAAAAGGCTGAGGGTTTATTGTTAACATGATCATAGTTTGAGCAAACAAAAATATACAAAAAACAAACAAAAAAATCTATTCTATTCTATCTCTAGCTATTCAGTTGTTTCTTTTGAACAAAAAATAAAATCTTAAAATACTGCAAAAATACTTTTATTCTTTACTTTTTGTTTTTCATGTGATATGTTTACTTTAGTATCTGTACTATTACTTAAATAAAAAAAAAAAAAAAATGGTACTTCTTCCACCACTGGTCCAAGTGCATGTATGTGTATTTTAGAGCAAGAAAACTCTGAAAACTCTTAAAACAGTCAAGTTTACACTTAACTGTTTTATGCTATTTGGCAAACTACAAAAACTGTGGATCCCAAATCAATATTTTTTTTGCCATGGTAATGACTTATCCAAAATAAATAAATGATACCCAAGTGGTAATTAAAATGACTATACAATTTCCTCAATAACTGCTATACTTTTGAATAAATTCATCAATAACATTTCATACTTTTTGTTTCGTTTCCAATAATTAAATTTTAGCAACTTTTGGGGGAAAAAATCTGTAAGAGGACTGAAACTATGAACTATGAATGAAAAGTGACAGAAACTATTTATTTCTTGATTAATTGCCCCTCTTGTACCGTCTATTAAGGGGGGGATAGCTATGCTCAACTGCGATTGGCTGTTTGAGGAGGGCACAGCATTAAGACCCTGATAAAAGTTTCATCAATGACCAAAAGCCTGTGGCAGATGCACTCCAATGCTCCCACCCACACGCATTTACACAAGTCACAGGTTCCCTGTTCGTTTGGCAGTCCAGCTTTGGCCCGTGGTTTTTTCTCTTGGTTTAAATGCATCTATAGGCCTCTGAGTTCAAGACATACAAGTCAATACTGTAGATTCAGGCAGAGACGACTTTTGGTTTTACGTTGACTGAGAGGAAATTTTGAAATATTGTGCAATGGTGCCACAAAAGTTTTGAAAGATTGTGAGAGCATTTTGCCTGCATCTTGTGAGTCGGGTCGTTGGACAATTCAGGTCTCCATGTTGCATCCGTACAGAATGGAGAGCTACCTCATCCCCCCTGTAAGTATTTATTTAAACTTTACTAACATCTAATAATTATACAACTCTCAAATTCAAATTATGTCTGTTAAGCATAAAAGTTTCAGTTTCAACTATTTCGCACCTCTCGTCTTAAACTGTCATGATGTTATGTATCTATTTGGTTACAAAATCTTCTTGTGGCTTCGTCTCTGGTAAAAATTTCTTTATATACTATTGAACCAGGGGAAACATGAAATTGAAACTCAAAGTACTACAGAGTTTAGGTTTCAAAACTCTCAACCCCAAAAATGGTAATCGACACGACTTTTTATACATGAAAGATTACAACGCTTTTTAAAAAACAAAAATAAATGAACAATAATAACATAAAGTTATTATTATATAGTGTTATTGCTTGATTATTGTGATTTAGTGGAAACACTAATATGGAAATTTGCTGTTTTTAGCCCTCTGAAGAAATGTACGACCCAGAGATCTACAGACATCAAATGGCAGAATATTACAATCCATACGTGCTGGATTCAGATATCCAGTCAGGTGAGTTATGATGTTTTTACTCAATTAAACATAATTTAAACTTATTTTTAGAGTTTCACTGTCAAATTTTCAAAAGATAAGAGTATGTGGTGTGACTTGCTATTTCAATATTACGGCTGGTTACTGGTCTAAAGACTCTTGCCTGATTTTGGTCTTTAAATAAATTGTGGGTTGACTGTGACAGTATCTTTTCGATATTAAAGTGCACGCAGCTGAACCACACAGAGGAGCACAGGAAACAGATGCCATTTGTTTCGCCCTAGACACATTTAAGACATCTCTCCCCAAGGGTTTATTTTGGCACAAGATCGGTGCTTTACTTTCTTTATTAATCAACGGCTTTTTGTATTAATAAACTTCAATGGAACATTCAAATTTTGTATAGTCCTTGTTTCGACCTTGGCTAGAATAGCATTTTGGGAAGTCTTGTTCTTGTCTTGTTCTATAAATTGACACACAAAAATATATGTCAAATTAACAATGCTGACTCACATGAAAATTACTATGTATCTAATTAAAAGTGCACCAAGTAATTTTTCTAAAGGGTTAAAGGGTTTCCCAAAAGCATGGAGATGTTATTGCTTTGCCTGTAATGTCCCACAGTATTAACTGTATGTATCTGTATAAAGACAAACAGGTTGCACTACCAGGACAAGTTACATGTCAAGTGGTCAGTGGTATTATTATTATTTTTTTAACCAATGTATTATTTTTGTTTTAGAATAAATACACTTGGGATTGAGTAAATGCAAAAGTTTAATGCTAAAATGTGGACCATTCCAGGCAAAACTATTGCAACTTCATACAGTCATGCAGGTGGAGGACTAATGACAAAAAGGTACACAGTGCACCTTTAAAATAAAAACTAAAATATAACTAAATTCATATTTCTTTTACTAATAAGTTATGACACATTTAGAAAAAGCCATGATGGCGAGAGTGTGGAAACAGACAGGAAAGAGCATTCTGCTGAGTGCAGTGCTGTTATGTAGTGACCAGACAGGCACATGTCGATTAACACGGATGCTAAACGCATGTCAACACTTTTTTAAACGTGAATATTTATGGAAATCTATATTTTATAAGTTTTGTTTCAGTCAACAGCCTTGTATTTTTCATTAATAGAAGTGAAAGGGAGTTTTGCTCTGTCATTGTATAGTATGTTTATGGCATTAGTCAGTACTAGGGAAGTACATTCAATTCAATCTATACTTCAAAATAGTAAACCTAAATGTGGGGAGTCTGTTTTGGGCTGTTGTTTGATTTTTTTAGTGTATCAACTATTCGCCTTACATCTCCAGGATAGGCCAGTATTTTATTTTGGTCGATCTGCTGCATAAAAATACACACAAAGCATTATTTTAACTCTATACAAAGAGGTAAAATGATCTATGTGAATGAATGTGAATTAAGTAAGAATTTCACTGCAGTTTGGTTATATTATGAATAACTGGAAAACTAGTTTGGTGATATTTTTGGATGTTGTCTGAAACTTTGTGTGCAGGCCTAACATCATGAATTATTAGATGCCCACAGTAAAATAGAGAAAAATAAAACTATCAAAAACAGTCTGTACACTACACTGCTGCCCGGCCTTGTCTATGCCTCAGTGGGTCTCATTTCTAGGTTCAGACAATCGACAAAAGTGTATTGTTGTTTTGTGTGCAGATCACTGGGAGTACCACACTCACCCTCCAGTTCATTCAGTGGAGTTTGAAACTCTCCCAGAGACCAATTTCACAGAGTTACAGAGTGTCCAGTCACTTCACCCCACTCTCATCAGACACGACGCCCTCCGCTACGACCCTGAAAGCCTGCTGGACCCCAATCTGGGAGCGCATCCACATGTACTACAGCAACCTGTGAGTATCAAGAAGTGTGTATGAGTATGGTGACTATTAGATTAGATGTAAATGTAAATACTACTTTACTTTTGGTTATATACTATGCAACTATATAACTGGTAAAGGTTTGTTTTAAGACAGTTTTTTTTTCTTTTTCATGAGAACAGTTTCCTTTTCAATTAGAACAGTTTACCTTTCAAAAGATATAATGTATTATGTTTCCAATTGTTAAGTACTACACAGTCCTAAGTTCTCAACATTCTGAAACCAAACAACTTGTTTGAGTTTTTCCTTTATTTGAGTCAGTTTTCACTCTGACTGGAGTGGGCAATGCGGGCATCCAAAGACAACTGTTACTGGAGCCAGGTACCTTCCAGCGGGGGGGAAATACTTATCCTCTGTGCCAATGTAATTACAAGAAGATTCTACTGACACTGTTTACAGCACAAACTTGAAACTACATAATTGGGAGGAGTTTGTTTAAGTTTAGATATGTGTGTCCTTTTCATGAAATGATAAAAAATAAAACAAATACATGGCAAAACAGTAGGAGCAGCTTCATTTGATAAAGTTTGTTTTTATTCTGTGACTGGAGCAGCCTGTAATGTAATGGAAATGTCCAAAGACTATATTTGAACCAGTTAGCCTTGAGCGGGTAGGTACTTTGGTAATACTTTTGTAAAAAAAAATTAGTAACCTACCCTTTTTAGTATCTCATATTGGATAGTTGTGTATTTACTGAGCTGCCAAAAATGTGCTTAAAACAGAGTGAATACATTAGCGCTGCAGTTGCATTTAACATAAGCGGTCTTAAAGAGTGCAAACTGCCACTCACACTAAAATTCAAGTGTTTCCAGTAATAAAGTGTTGCCCACCCAGGCATACAGCGACCACACATCGCAGCCCATGCAGAAACATGCAACTGTTACTGTAACTGGGTAAATTTAGTTCAGCCCACACACAACCGCTAATAACTGCCACCCAAAACTGTTTAAATGTGACATGTGACTGCTGTGTGTCTTTATTTATGTTTTATGTATTTGTTAACATGTCCAGCTCGTAAAACTGCATGCTTTAGGCATCCACCACATCGTCAACAGTCAATTAAACTTAGCAGCTGTGAAATAATGAAGGAAATGAGTCATGTCTCATCTGCAATTTAAATAGCATCTCCATGGAAACAGACATTTGCTGTACTGCGCTCAAGTATTGGTTAATCTCAACTGATATTTATTTGATCAAAACTTATCTACCATTCACCTGAATAGAGGTCATTTGCACTAAGAAACTTTAAAGAAATATGGTGGAGTTTATTTATAACGCTCTATAAATTCTACTTCCCATGGCCTCATTTAAATCTGAACTTACTAAGAGTTTGATATAAATATGTAGATATGTGTGAAGTGTCTATCGCCAGGTCTTCCTCAAAATATTGATCAATCATGTTTTTCTAGTTTAAACAACTTTTAAAGGGGCACTTTTAAGGTACAGGGTCCATTTCCTGATGAGATGTTATTGCTTTGCCTGAAATGTTCCTTGGTATAACTTAAAAGAAAAAAAAAAAATCCTTTTATGAACAGGAGTGACTCACTACAGATCTTAAATTATAATGTAGCATAGTGCCGTAGCTTGCTTGCCTCCCTTGTTATAGATCGGTTTAATCAATACTCTGAACATTCTAGACAAACCAATAGCATTCCCATGGAGAAAAGCAAGTAGTGGTAGTATGTTTCACAGGCAACGGGTCAAAAGCCTGTGTCCCAAGGCATGATAAATGGGAGAAACAAGAGACAAATGAAATGCTCTTCTATAGCTATATTAATTGATGGCTATATTGGTTGTTTATGTTGTTACTTTTGACGATAATAATAACTTCCTGAATATAAATGAATCCCAAAAGCTTAAAGAGCATGTTTGTGTGTCATAGGTGGCCTACTATTCTCGGGCGGTGTATCCTCAGATCTCACAGCGCAGCTCAGACGATGAAGACAACAGAGCTCTGGAGGTGTCTGACGAAGAGTGCAGAGAACGGCTGCCCTTCATCCCCGGAGAGCTCGGTAGGACTGAGGGTCAGAGGGGGGACCAAAAGACCCAGTAAATAGCATTTTGGCAAAGTATTAAAAGTTGCACTGTGTAACTTTTCTGATAGAGGGTCTGCCATGTTCTTGTTTTCCACAGAGATGTTATTGCTTTGCCTGTAATGTTTCATGGTATGATTTAAAAGTATGTTGCAGACCCCCATTACAAAAGTTACACAATGCAGATTTAATTGGAAGAAAAAATATATATATATTTTAAAAATACCTGTAATTAGTGGATCATTTAAACATAAGAAACATCTGATAATTAATAAATGATTATATAATAAATAATGGCTTTAAAGGTGCACTGTGTAACTTTTCTGGTAGAGAGTTTGTCAAATGCTTTTCTTTATAGAAATCTATTAAACCTTTCTATCGTCATGAAGACCAAACCAAACCAAGTTACAGATCTGTTGAGAGGCGACCCAACTCACAGTCAGAATGCTATAAAACCAGCTATACGGGCTATAAAACCATCTGTAATTTTTTTTTTTACTTCTTATTTTCATTTTTACACAAAAATAAATAACATCCGAACATTCCCTGAGACAAGAGTAATAAGATTTTACATTTACAAATACAATGTACATATTCCAATACATATTCAGTATATATTATATATAACATGTACATCCTTGAGAGCACTTGAAAAGTAAAAAGTTAAAACCACATGTAATTTAATAAACGTAAGGTAGAGCTGTTTAATGTCATACTGTGGAATATTCCAGACAGAGGAGTGACATATCCACCAGAAAATGACATAATGCACTTTTAATGCTTTGATAAATTTGACATCTAACATGTTAAAACTAATTCTCAGTGCAAAAGTCAATCTCTCAAACTGATACTGATCATTGTGGTGTTTTCTGTGTTTAATGCATCTCTGAATATAATGCTTTTGTAACGAGACAATATTGTTTACTGGCATCCACAGTATAAATGTAAAGCTTTTTAAGAAGTTTGGAAAATGACTCACTTTAAACTTGACAACAGCTGATTAAGAAGCAGATTATTTCTATTATTTATAGTCTCCACTTAATATTTGAAAAGAACATTTGACTGAAACTATACTTTTTCCACTTTATAGGCAACAAAAAGAAGATCCGCCTGTACCAGTTTCTTTTGGACCTCTTGAGAAACGGTGAAATGAAAGACAGTATTTGGTGGGTGGACCGGGACAAAGGCACGTTTCAGTTCTCATCCAAACACAAGGAGGCTCTCGCCCACCGCTGGGGCATCCAGAAGGGCAACCGTAAAAAAATGACATATCAGAAAATGGCTCGGGCTTTGCGTAACTATGGCAAAACTGGAGAAGTGAAGAAAATTAAGAAGAAGCTGACATACCAGTTTAGTGATGAGGTGTTGGGAAAGACCCATCTGGACAGGAAACATTAAACCCACACACACGCCAAAGAGTTAAAATATATTGTCTTATATATTATTACAGGCTAAAATGACTTACATTTAGAGATGCTGTTTAAGTTTTTAGTTTGGATTTATTTATTAAACCAACTTATGTGTATGTGTTGCTTAATACTTTTTCAAAATGATTAATGTAAAGAGGTATTATGTAACTTTTCTGGTGGAGGGTGCGCTGCTTGCTCGTTTCCATAGAGATATTACGCGGCTCAGGAAGAATACATGGTTTAAAGGTATTTTAAGTCATCTAATCCTATGCTGTGGAACATACCGATCAAATGCATGAGACAACATGGAGATAAATAGGTGGCAGAAAAGTTAATGCACCTTTAAAATCTGGACACAAAATGGATTATCTGAATTAAGGTAATTTTATGCAGTTAAATTTAGAGCAGCATTATACCATTATGTACATAGCATTACACTGTACAGTAAGAATATGCAAAATGCAGCGTTTGTAGGAATATAGGAAACCTCTGAAATGTGTGTTTAATGTTTAAGAGTAAAACAGTTTCGAGATTCTTCTAAAATGCTATTTAAATAAAAAAAACTGGCTCTGGCTCTTTGAGCTAGAGATGTGTAAAATATGATATTGTACATAAATTATTAAAGTTGTAATTGTATCTGTCTGTGTAAAGGTGATTTTTGTCATGATGTAACCACCTTAGGCCCAAAGTTGCTCAAGCCTAATGTAACCTGAACTCTTATAGGAAAAGAATGAGGGCAGGTTAAATACAGTTCATGATGTAAAAGAACAATTCCTATGCAAGATAAACAACAGCTGTATAAAAGTTTACTGAAAAGTTTACTGTCTGTTGACATTATAGATGAAATAAAATAAAACTGAATACACTTCAAAAACAGATCTTTTGAAAGGTCATAAGATAATGTCTATAAACAGACAGCAATGAATAAAGACCTACATTGTCAGAACAAAACCACTAAAAACAAGTTGTAACTATGTTGTATTCAAATTACTGTGTCATATTATGAATGTGGTAGCAAGTTACTACAATTGTGTGATCAAAAATGTTTGTCATAAATGTAATTGACTTAAAAGTGTACTGTACCACTAGGTCATTTAAGGTGAATACCAAGTCAATATAGCTTTGGAAGTATCAATCAATATACTAAAAGGTTTTACCCTTACTTTATCATTGTCCATTGAACTTTACATCAATTGAAATAGTACAAATTTCTTAATAAAGCACAGGTTTTAAAGAGGAATACCCCAGGGAGAGATAGCGATAACTGGCCAAGGGTTTTAAATACAGAAGCATGTGGCGTTCGTGCAGAGCCAACAGCTCCCCTCAGTGGGCGAGGTGACACTGATCTGCACAGACAGGTGAAACTCACAAAGGCAACGATGTCAAAGCAACACAGCAAGAACAACCAGGCATAACAAAATGGATGCACACACACTAGTGCAATTATAATCACACTACAGAAGGTGGTTAAAAACATTTGTACAGATAAACTCAAATAGTTTGGCTCCACACTGATATTATATCATGAAATGTTCAAATGGCAAGGAAAATGTTTTGAAACAGATTTTATTGAACGCAATTCTGTGAAATTACATTATTATTAAGTTATAATAATGATTTGAGTGGGTTTGAATAGTTTTTTTAAATTAATCAGACAAACATATGCTTTTAATTCCAAATACTGCTTGAAATAAATGAATCTATGAATGATTAAAATCTACTACATTATTTCAGATAATGAATTGTGTGTAGTAATAAAGTAATCTTTAAAGGTGAACTGTTTAACTTTTTCAGGTCCACCACATCGCTATGGTCTCTACTTGATTCAACAGTATGGAAATAAACTTGGTAATCACAATGGAGACAGGTTAATGGTCAGATCCATGGAGAAGAAAGCCTGCACATGGTAAGAATTTGTAGTTTTTTAGCTATTTTTGAGCTATAAAACATCTGTAATTGAACAAATGCAAGGAATATGTTCAATGCCCCACTGTGGAACATTCCAGGTAAAGAAATAGTCACCATGGAGACAAGCAAGTATTAAACCTTCCACCATTAAGCCAAGGAAAAACAAATATATTTATAACACAGATTTCATTGAACTCCATCCTCTGACATTACTTAAATAAGTTGTGGTTAAAAAGTTATAGCACTGAAAATACTGTGTTTTGTATACTTGTTGTCTGCTGTGTGTGATAGATCGACTAAATACCTGTCCCAGCAGGAACACCTGTTACACCAAGACATTGGCTGAGATATAATCAGCTCACGGCAGCCAAACATTCACACTCTCTAATGAGCGGTCTGTAAACAACGTGAGGACTCAAGAGCAAGTGTGGGGGAGCACGCCAGCATTCAGAGGTCCTGTTTTAGCATTTGAAAAGTTATGGTTTAAAAATAAGAAATATTATCACAGTTCAAATTACAGTGGTCAGGTCTAAACTTTTTTAAAACAAACAAAAATGATGATGACTAATGATTCACATAAAACACCCAATTAAGCTTTGGACCAAACTTGAATAAAAATGTTTTTTTTTTCCGGTAAATTATTTTGCTAAAACGTAGGTCTGTATAGGTGGAAGTTTGAGTTTTCACATATTTTGGGACATGCAGACAGGAGCCAGACAGGAAGTAAGTTGTTGAAGTGAAGATGAAGATAACGGAGGAAATCACTCCAGTAAAGTGGTTGCAACACCAACTACACTACAAAGGTGCCCCACGCTTTGTAATACATTCTGTTAGAAATAAGTTAATGCATTTTTTTGAATGAAAATTGTGTACAACACTGACTACATATGACAATGTAGCACAAACCTAGGTTCCAAAATACATTTACTTGAATGTCTAAACTATGTTCATGAGAAACAGTAAAAAATACTACTGTAATTCAGTTTTTGTAATTGAGTTTCAATGTCCCCCAGAGAAATAAACAAATATAATGTGTTCCGAGTAATTGTATGTATGTATAATTAAGTATGTATGTATAATTAAGTTTATTTTGAAATTGTAATTGAGTATAATTTTAGCCATGTAATTGTAATTACACTTAAAACCACAAGAGTTTATGAATAGAGCACAAGTCCAATTTGTTCCACTACCCAGCTACTTTACCACCGTCTCACCAGTTTTGTTTTCAATGGTTTCAGGCAACTGAATTTTTTCTTGATTTGCGCCCCTCATTGCTATAGAGATAATAACCCAATACAATTCAAAATATTATATCTTTTCAATAGGGAAATGTCCTGACTAAATCTTTCAGGAAGGAGTCCTTTGTCTGAAACCCATGGATAGTCTGCTCTGATTGGTGACAAATTTGGCAGCAGGATTTATATATACTTTAGTGTATTTTTGAGTCATGTAACGGTATTTTACTTGACTGCAAATACCTTCTAGCCCTGTTTGTATTTAGACGGTGACAGACGGTGATACAGGCTAGTAAGAGGGCTAAATGAATGGTCTAAAATTATCCCCAGGCTCCCGTACACTCACTCTAGAGGCCTGTCAGTGAGTGGAGGTGTCCGAGGAGAGAACCTTGAATATAGGCTAAGGTCAGGCAGGACAGGGGTGGGGCGAGGGCCACTGCTGCTACTTGGGTGACATCACGAGCACGCCCAGAGTGTGTGAGGCGGGTAATTATCAGTATGAGGGGACTAGAATCTGTATCCCTTCATGCTTCTCCTATGGGAACTAAAAAGAAAGCTCCCCGTGACGCGAATGCTTTATTATTAGAACAACAATGTAGTTTAAAGTTCAGATACGGGTTAAAAGAGGTTAAGGTTAGGATTTGGGTTACGGTTTGACAAATAATGATGAATGGCTAAGATTAGGATCAGGAAATTCATGACGATTTTAAGGTCCTCAAAAACGTGGCTAAAATTTATATACACTCAATTCTAGGGGGTACATAATGTAAATCCTTTATTATTAGATCAACATAATGATTTAAGTACAGATATGGGTTAATTAAAATAGGTTAAGGTTTAGGTATAGTTCTAAATTTAAGGATGGATCTCAAGAAATGAATGTGTCAATGTTATGCCCCCAGGAAAAAACCCAAAATGCATGTGTGTAGTGGATGTGTTTGTGCGTGCATGTGTTTATATGCGTTTGTGTGTGTTTCTAAGGGGAGGTAGATATATGAAGGGAAGAAGGAGGGATGGATTGCTGAAGGTGGGAGTGTTGTTTGGAAGAGTTGCTTTAAAGGCGGAGGGCTGAGTCTGACAGATCTGTTTAGGACGCCCCGTTGTGGAGGAGCGGAGACAGCTCAGGATCTCAGGATGCCAGAGCCAGTGAAAAAAACAGGTAAGCACCATCCCATCACTGTTGAGCACTGTCAATGTCTATTTAGTGTCTTACTGGAGATCATGAAATGCACCCGTTTACAAATATGTGTTTATCAGTAGGTATTATTAGTGCTATGAAGTATACTCGTGCTTTACTGTAGGCATGAGGAGTGGACTAGCACAGACTTAGAGACTTAGACTAACTTTATTGATCCACAAGGGAAATATATAACAATACAAACATTTGAATAATATGATCTATGATAATATGAATATTAATTAATAAATAGATCAAAAATAAGTAACAAATGTAGAAAAGGAGTAGGGTCAAATAAGGCATATGTATTGTGTATGTATATGTAAAATAAAAATACAAAACTGTAGTAAATATACCTCGGCTATATTTAAAAGGTTGCAAGAAAAACAGTGTAAGGATGTAATAGTGACTGACATAAGGTGATGACGTCAAGGGTTAGTTGTTGTACAGTTGTATGGAATAAGGTAAGAATATGGTTCTTTAGCTCTCACTGTGTTTTGTAGCTTCAGTTTGTATTCAAATGAACCTAACTTACTATTTAAAGGTAAAATGACTTTTTCGGAGAATGAATACAATATAATATGCACACATCATTAATTAGCACTTCATTGATTTTAAAACACCATATTGTTCTAAAAGACACAGTTTAATTGGCTTCATGGCAAATTTTCATTAACTTGTTTTTATTGTTGTAAAATGGCTTCAAGATGGCTACATGTTTGGCCCAGGGTTTGATTTTTTCAATAATTGCAAGAGTAGAGGGCAGAGATAGGAAACAGGTGAAATAAGAGACACTCTGAACACTCAAACTACAAATGCAAGGGCAATAATGGATTACGCAAGTATGCATGCAACTCTAAGTAAGATGATGATGAAGGAGCACTGGAAAAACAACAGTAAGTTGTTTTGCATTGCGTGTCCACTTTAAATGTGCCTCATGTTTGAATGTCCAGTACACAAAGTCCACACATATGCAATAAATATAATGTCCTGTGGTGTGAAAGTTTATGTAAATCCTCTGGCAGTGAGAGACGGGCTCATGTGTCCCATTTGGAAACATTGTCTGACGTATATTTGATCCTGGAGCATTTAAAGTATCACAACATTCACCAAATGCTGGCCTCAAGAACGTGACAATGAGTTTCAACAGCTTTTTTTTCTCTCACTCAGCTGTAATAAAGGATTGTGTGGGAGCTAAAGATCAGCCTATCAGCTGACACAATGCAGTTCAGGTATCTAGCTTCTGTCTGATAAGAATTTGTGAAGCATAGTTGACCTAAGCCTAGATTATCCTTAATGTCAATGTGTGGTAGTGATCTAATTGAATACATCTAATTAATTATATTACGGTAGAATGCAAAGCTCTCCAAATTAAAAGTAGAACATTACATTGCAATAATATTAGGCCTGCTACAATGATAAGTATGACATACTGCTAAAGAGAAATATGACAATAAAAAGCTAATATTGAAACTACTGCAGTAACAATAAATTAAGATAATCCCAGTAAACCATTTTTTTAAATATGCTGCATCATTCAAAATTGATGAGCTGCAGCAAATGAATAGCAGAATGCACCATAAAATTACTTATTTATCCCTCTACAACTCAAATCCTGTGGTATTACAACTAAAATTACACAAATTCCTCCACTATTGCAAAGAAAAGCACACATGATAAATATGTGGGTAAGATGATATAGTAATTATCATGACAGGCCTAGTTAATATTTCAGTATACAGTAAATAATGGTTTATGTAAGATATACAGGTACAAGAATAGATACAAAATAAACTTTACCATTATAAATGAATCATTACAATACAACTAATATGTGGTCATTACTGCTTATGACTTTACTTCATGACAATCATCTTTGCTATAAGTATTACTGTATGGTTACAAACTTTTATTTAAAACCTAGAGCCTGACAGATTTAGGAGCTGTGAAGGTGAAATGGCGTGATTGATTGACAGCTGGAGGTGTAACAGTAGAAAGCGGTGAGTGCAGACAGACAGAGCACATCATTCTTGTGTGTCTCCAGAGGAACTAAAATAGAGCCAAGATAATCCCCTGACGAGGATACCTGAGGCCTGCACTCGCCTTTATTAGGTCTGAACATATAGAGACTATATTTAAACATGTAACCAGTTCTTTTGTTTAGCATTTCCAATTAGACTATGGTTCTGTTATTCAACATATTTGGCATCCTTTATAATAACTACACTTTCAATAGCCTTCATGAAGAAATGTATACACAAACGGTTCATTAAAATGACTCTTAATGAGCACTAGGCTACTTTACAATTCAGATCTGTGGAGAGTCGACCCAATTCACAGAAGGAACTATTGTATTTTTGAGCAATACAAACACTTGTAATAACTAAATGCAACACGGATATGTTAAAAAAGTCATACCAAGGAACATTCCAGACAAAGCAATAACATCTTTATGGACACAAGTAGATAGTGGACCTTCCACCAGAAAAGCTGCACAGTGC
>JACN01140656.1:0-12031 GCA_000787155.1 Scartelaos histophorus
ACTGTGTGTGTCGGTTTTGTGTGTGACATGATAGTAGTTGAGATTAAGAACATTGGAGAACAGTGAGAACCGAGCCTGGGTAATGTTCAAATTCACAATTCTCAAAAAATAAATTAATACAAATAAAATTAAGTGTCGTGATACTGGCACAATAGAGACATGTCAAGGATGAACAAAATTCTAAACTGGGACACATCCAGGTTGGGATGGTTGGTATAAATAAAATGTATGGTCATTTTTAAACACGGTTTTCTGTATTGCTTTTCTGTATTCTGGTTTAGATTTAGACTTAGAGAAACTTTATTGATCCACAAGGGAAATTTGGATACAATAGATCACACATCACAATATAATATAATAACAAAGAGTAAAAAATAAATTACAATAATAAATAAGTAGCAAGGAAGATGGCAAGAAAGAGGGGGCAATAAGGCATAATTATATAAATGTACTGGTGTAGTCCTGGTCTTTATTTAGTCCTGATTTAGACATAGTTAAGAACAAAGTGGTCAAAATATAGAGACACCTGGGAGATTTCTTATATAAATCTGGGACAAAAGGACAAAACAGTGGTTTTGTATAAATCAGCTGGGACAGGGGACACGGGGCTCAAAACTGGGACCCAGGAAAATACTAATAGGAACATCTGGTCAGCGTAAGCATGTCATAAAGAAGGGAAGTTGGAATAGGCGGCGGGCCCCATTGCACTGACCTCATACGAGTTTAATGCAGTACAGGAACATTCCAAGTGAAGGAGTAAGATCTCCATTGGTAGAGCAGAGCCCCTCCGCCAGAAAAGTGACATAGTTCAACTTTAAAAGTGTCGGACAGCTTTGACGCCGGAGTTTTAACCCCGACAGTCCGAACATGATGAAGATTCGTACTGACAGACACATGGGGCGAACTAAAACAACTACTCTAGGCTTAAAAGTTGCGTCCTCCCACTGCCGTCCCTCCCATTCACACATGAACATGAGGCTAAAAACAAACCACCGTTAGCTTCGTTAGCACAACACTTTAATCTCACACTTTTTGTGTGTTTCAGTGAAATAAACCTCCTCCCCCACATCTCACGGGAGCACACGGATTTATAACCCCCGGAACGAAACAATTTGAGGGTTTAATCTGCAAAAAAATAACCTAAAGCGCACTGCTAAAGTTAGTGGCTAAATGCTAATGAGCTAACGGTACATATCCGGAGAATAAAGTCCCTTCTCCGCGCTCCTTAGGAGCAACTGCTCAGGCTCAGGGTCACTCTGCGAGGGAGTGTAGTCCCGGATTAGTCCTGTTTTAGATCTAGTTTAGTTCTGTTTTTCAGACTCACCTGAGCGTCTTTAGGGAGAGTTTTTGGAGCCGCCATTTTGGTTCCTCTTCTTCTTTGAGGGTTTTTTTTTTTTGGGCGGACTGCGAACTAGAGCAAAGTTGTGCTGCGCCACCTTCAGTACTGCATGTGTAATGTCATGCCTTTAGATCGTTACAGATTATTATCAGCGCCATTACCATAAATCATTACATAGAAAAAACAAACATACAAACAAACAAACAAACATACAAAAAAGATTAAAACAGAGCATTCAACACTCGTTTCAGATTACCCCCTTTTCCCCAAAGACCCGCCAAACTCCACTCCTCAGGCTTCTGTAACTAACTCTGCTCTGAACTATTACATTTTTACCCCATTTATTTCACCATTTAGTTTTATTTATTTCATTTATTTTATTTATTTGTTTTATTTATTTATCATTTATTTCACAAATTTTTGTCACTTTTTTGTCATGATGTAATTTGTAATTCTTTCCTCATTTTATGTAATTCTTTACTCAGTTTCTTTTCACAATTTTCATAAATTATCTTTCTTTTTTCAGACTTATAGTTATTTTATTTCTTTTTTTCTTCTTTTTTTCATCAGTATGGCAACACTTACATGGACAAACTACATCTAATATGCTGTACATGTATTTTACCTTGACTAAAACCCTAACCAAACAGATTAGAATAGAAAAACATCAAGGTTACTTGTTTTTATGTGTTATTTATTGTTTGTGATTACAGTGATACAGTGATATAACCAACACTTAAATAACTAAGGCTACAGCTGACAGAGAACAAAGAACCATCTAGCACGAGCATAATTTAGACAAAATTTGGTAAATGACCCAAACTGGCACTGCACAATGGGACCTGGACACTGGACAACTGTGCACATTAGTCTGATGCTCTGTTAACCTTATTTGTTCAGGTGATGGAACAGAACTCAAGACCACACTTCACAGTTTTTGATTTAACTCCTTAATTTCATCACATTTCAGTTTAAAGATTTTAGACTCACATTGGTCTCCACTGGCTCAGACCATTTGGTCGATAGTGAAAAGCTCTCGCTATTTGTCAAAGGAGAACTCTGATTGGTCAATAGTTTCTGTCCGAGACACAGATGGATGGAGTTGTGATAAAGGAAACAGAAACCAATGAGAAACAGCTTTGAACATTCTAACAGATTCTATGTATGAAGCACAACCCATTTAAGTCAGAAACAAAGTCTCGTCCATGTCTTCAGATTTGGTATAAAAGTCCTATTCTACACTAAAATGCATGTGTGTCTTCCCTCAATGAGTTTTTCTCAGATGTTGAGAGTTTGGGTCGTCCACAGAACTCTCCATTGCCCCTTTTCCACCAAGGCGGTTCCAGTGCTGGTTCAGAGCCAGTGCCAACTCTGGAAGCAGTTCTTTGTTTTTCCACAAAAATAAACCTGGCTCTGGCCCTGGAAAACAGGTTCCAATTCAGCACCAACTAAACACTGGGCCACAAACGAGAACCGGTGCTGGGGGCGGGGTTGTAGTGACGTGCTGAATAATGAAATTTAGAAATTTTGGCCGCCATTTTTAAGTGACCAAGTAGGCAAAACGTTTGTTCTATAATTCAATCATTTCAACTAAGTTCATTCACTGTTATGGCTCTATTCGCTCATTATTGACATTGCTAGAGTTTAGCAAGGGTGGAAAACGAGCCGGTTCTAGCACCAGCACCAAACTGGCACCAGCACCAGCCCAGAACCAGCACCTGGTTCTTTGCGGTGGAAAAGAGGCATATCTGAGTTTGTCTTCCAGTGATGAGGCAGAAGGTGACAGTGAGTCGCTTTGTGTCCTTTAGGTTCGCTGGACGTCTACTTCAGTCTCACCTAATCATTACCTGAGCCTCAAACTTGATGCAGTGTGCAGTAGTGTCACTAGAGGGATATACGGTGGTTGTGTGTCTGTTGTAATAACGCTCTGAGGGGGAAGTGACTTAACACAGGGAACAAAGCGAAGGGGGACTCATAAAGAAAAATGAAACTTATAAATCATGTTAATACGTTGTTTTGGTTGAATATAGTATTTTCTTAACAATAAAAAGTAACATGGTGATCTAAATATGTTATAGCATTAATGTCATGATCCATGTAGAGTGAAGGCGAAGCTAAATGTTGTATAGAGGATTTTCCAAGGTTTAATCTGCTAAAAATAACCTAATCTAAATAAGTACAACAAGCGTAGTGGATTCTTGTCATTGCAACAAGCTTTGTGCTAACATAGAGGAAGCTACAGCTTGAAAAAGTCTCTAAGAACTGCTGCACTGGTTTAGTAAACAGTGTCTTGCGTCTGTGGAGTGTGTATGAACCGTACATAAACCACATAATCCCAGCGCGCCAGCGAGTCAGTTATGATAGAAATGTAGGGAGGTTGACTGACAACCCAACAGTTGTTTTGGTCGTCATAATTGTAAGGCAGCTGCCTGTCTATAATACTATCAGTGACAATTTGAAACAAAAAAAATACCTCCATACAATCTTTAACTATCTGTGTGAGTGAGTGTTAGTTTCAATGGGCTCTTTGGATGCTATGATACTCGTGGATGAAATTCCAAATATGTAACTCAGCTCCAGATTAGCCTCTACAATTGCTAGCCTTGAGGAGCTTCATTTGGCTGAAGCCGAACAAAGGCTATGTGTAATACCATGAGTTCAGTCTCGTCACTTTGGTTTAGTCACTAATGCTCTGGTTCAACATTTGCCTTCTGGATGTTTCATGGTGAAGTACAATCATCACTGTCTAGAATCTGAAAACTAACAAACTACATATCCCATAATCCTCCTGTTCTTGGAGCTGTAGGAGATCAAACATAAATCTCCTCCTCTGGAACACTAGGGTCAGATGAAGATTGGCTCTTGGATTTGGTTTTGGGTCTATTCAGGGTCCAGGTCCGGCCCTGGTTGTTGGTCTTCGGGTCTTTGACTCTGAACATCGGGACATACACATGTTCCTCCAAACCCTGAGGAACTGCAAAGACGACAAGCCCCACAGTTTAGTGTTTAGTTTGCATTGGCTCTCTGCTATGATTCATTGTTTTACCTGTATCTTTGCTCTGATTGGCTCTTGAACCTGTATCTTTGCTCTGATTGGTCGCTGACAGAGTTCTCTTCCTCCTGATGAAGATGACGATGAGGAGGAGGAACAGGACCAGACTCCAACCGAGTGGAGTCCAACCTCGAGACCAAACCTGCCATTTAAGCCATAAGATTAATATGACAAGTTTCAACATTTGTGGATCAGAAGTTTGGAGATTTCTTTAAAACCAGTGACTCCCATGTAGTCGTAGGCCCCTTCAACCCTTCATCCCTAAAAACATTAAATGCTCTAGTGCTACCTAATTTTACCACTATAACATAATGTCTGTCCATAATGAAGACCTATTCTGCTAATTTTTTTATATTTTATAGTTGTTCTTCATTTGAAAATGATAATGAATCACAAGAGTAGATTATAACAATAGAGCAGACAGAAGCACAGAATATCTGTTTTAAAGAAAAGAGTTTACCTGTCCATATGCAGTCAGTGTGATGTAGTTCCCACAAGTGCAATAGAGCAGACACAAGCACAGAATATCTGTTTAAAGAAAAGAGTTTACCTGTCCATACACGGTCAGTGTGATGTAGTTCCTGCTGCGCAGGGTCCCATTCTTGTTGAACACTTCCTGTAGGTACACTCTCCACTGTCTGGTACGAGCCTCATGAAATCGCAGCGTTCCGTTTTCCAGCAGAGTACAGCGCCCCCCACAGCCCGTACGGTTCCGCATCACCAGATCAGTTTTGGCCATTATCCAGCTCCAACGCACGTCAGCAAGCCCCGCCCTCAATACATCAGGCCCCGCCCCTCTCAGGTCCACAGCCCCGCCCACAGACACCGAGACATCTGATTGGAGAAGACAGAGGCGTGGTTAAAGTCATGTGACTGTAGTGGGATAGTACCAATCCTAAATATGTATGCCGCGTTCATTTATCCATCCAACTCGGACCCGGATCTCGGATTTGACGTCACGTCTGAGCTTCAAGCATTTTATTATGTTTGCGTGTCCAACTCATAGACTGTATAAAAACGTGGACTAAGCAAGCGTGACGTCACCCATAGCGTTCAGCGCCGCTCAAATGAGGCTCGCGATGCTAACGGCTACAGGAGCGAATCTGGAGCCAGGCTCTATAGGATATATAGGATTTCCTAATTGGCACGCGGCGGCTAGCGCGTTAGCTATGTCCATTTGTATAAACTGTATATATTTGTATATATTTTGGAAAGTTTGCTCAGTCTACTCTGAGCTCCACTGAGTTCCGAATTGCATTGTCCAAAGAAAAGGGGAGTGTCAGTGCGTGTCGCTAGGCAACGTCCTTGGATCTCCGAGTTGGATGGATAATCAAATACACCTTTACCATAGCTTTACATCAGCTTAAAGGGCCTGTACTTGATTTTTTTACCCATATATTTGAGCAAAATGTGCCCAGATATATTGAATAAGTAGGGGTCAAAATAAGTCCACTGCACCATATGAATCTAATTATAAAGTGTTTTATTGTCTGAGAATCAGGAAGTTGTTTGGTAAATGTATGCAGAATTGCACAGAATCTTACAACTAAAAATGAGGAGGGTGCAAATAGGGTCCGGGAGAGATTACTAAATTACTCAAACATACATGGATGACAACTCGTCAGGCATGTTTTTTGAGTACAGTGCTTTAGAGTGTGTGAACAAAGGTTAAAAAGGAAAATATAGAACGATATATAGAACAACCACAAGCACATGACAGCACAATATGATTATAATGTTTCATTTCAAATCCTGCATATTTAGGCAGAGTTCACTCTAATAGAGGTAATAGAGGAAATGATCTTATTTCAGCCCTGAAATCGCAAATCTGTATCTAACTAAAGGTAAAAGGTTAACTTGAAAACTACAGCAACAGTTCCAGGTGTGATTTTAAGGACCTTTAAGGAACACATTTTTCAGACATTTTAATAAAAATAAGGGTGCTGTTGTGGATCTGACACTCAACAAATGTTCAGTCTTGGTTTAGACCTGGTTCAGTCCTAGGTAAGACCTGGTTCAGTCCTGGTTTAGATCTTGTTTAGTCCTGGTTTAGATTTGGTTCAGCTCTGGTTTAGATCTTCCTCAGTCCTGGTTCAGACCTTGTTCAGTCCTGGTTTAGACCTGCTTTCTTCCTGGTTGAGTCCTGGTTTTTGCGACAGAATTGATCAGTGGACAAACACTGAGCTACTGTCACCCATTAGTATGATTACTTCTTCTACTACAATTACACTTACTACTATTACTATTATTACTCCTATTAATCCACAACTTGGACACAGAAGCTCACAGATTAATATAATAATGGAGCAATTAAAAATAAAAAACATTAAACATTTGATATAACACTAAACATATAATATAACATCAATACTGACCTTCAGCTGCCACAGCTGCCACTGTCAGAATGAACACAAGCATTCTCTCTGCTGTTTAGACCTGGTCTGGACCAGGTTTATTCCAGGTTTAGTCCTGGTTAGACCAATTTTAGACTTGGTTCAGTCGTGCTTTAACCCTGCTTCAGTCCTGGTTCAGTCCTGCTTTCTTCCTGGCTTGGTCCTGGTTTAGACCTGGTTTAGTCCTGGTTCAGACCTGATATTGAGCAGACAGAGGACTGTGTGAACTGAGAAGCAAATGGACCACAAACTCTCACTTCTAATCTGGCTTCACATCAGACTGTTCCTGTAGACTCAACTCTGACCAGACCAAAACTCAGACTGAGAACCAGACCTGAAGACCATCTCTATTAGATATTATTGGCCTCACAGGATGTGGCGATGGTTCGTCTGTAGTCGGCCTCAAGTTTTAGATTTAGCCTCATGTATTTTAGTGTATTTGTGTGTGTGTGTGTGTGTGTGTGTGTGTGTGTGTGTGTGTGTGTGTGTGTGTGTGTGTGTGTGTGTGCATGTGAATGTGCACTGTGAAGCACTTTGTGTCACGGCCCATGTTGTGCCATGTTTGTATTAATAATCCTTGTGGGGACCAGTTGCACAAGGGCCCAGTCCAGCTGCCTGTGACAGGGACCTGCCTCCAACCCCATCAGCCGATGGCCACAACACACTTTAGCTCTATTTGTGCATATTTATCAGAATTTATTAATAAATGCTCCAGCATAAAGCTTAAACCTGTGCTGTAGTTGTGTCTGCCAACTTCCTCTATTGCTGGCGGCTCCGCCCTAAAGATTTTGTATTGCGTCAGTAAGGTAGAATTTCACATTGTTCCACAATGTTCCCTCTGAATATGAGGCTCGATTATCAGTCAGATTCTCCTCTCCAGTACCTTGGAATAGACCTTACCGTCTGAGAAGTGTGATTCCCCTGTAGTTGGAACACTTCCTCCGGCCCCTTTTTAAACAGAGGAACCACCACCTCCATGAAGTCCTCCTCCATGGCCTCAGCAAACTCCTCCCAGTCTGGAATTGTTGCCTCTCTGAGCACACGGGCTGCAGTAAGCTTGGCCGGTACCCGTCAGGTGCCTCATGGGTCCCAAAAGCCAACGAGGCCTGAGGACTCCCCCTTCAGCATGACGACATCCGTTATTTCCAGCGTCCAACAGCGAGTTCAGGGATTTCCACTGCAACAGGCACCACAGACCTTACGACCACAGATTCAAGCAGCCGCATCAGCAAAAGAGGCTGAGAACAAAGCCCACTCGGACTCTATGTCCCCAGTCTAACCCGGAATCTGGGAGAAACTCTCCCAGAGGTGTGAGTGTAAAGTCCCTCTGACAGAAGGCTCTGCCAGACGTTCACTGGTGCACCTGCCAAGTAAAGTCGTGCATGAGCAACTGTGCCGTGGTTTCACCCACCTCCCGTAACCAGGTGAAGTCCCACGGTCTGTCACACTGGACAAATGTCCCACGCTTTAGGGGCTGTCTGTGCTTGGGCACTGTTCTGTGCTTGGGCACTGTTCTGTGCTTGGACACTGTTCTAACATCCTAGTGCGAGTGCACTGCACACTGGACGCAGGGAACAAAGCCAGGGGACACTCAAAGAATTGTTTTGGTCAAATCTAGCATTTTCTTAACAATAAAAAGTGACATGATGATCTAATATGTAATAATATTAACCTTTGTATGTCATGATCGATTGAGAGCGAGACTAAGGATGTCACACATGTCAGAATCACAGAGCAACGGGAACTTTCCACCACTCTTTATTGTCACGTATAATAATACAATAACTGTATTTCAGAGAACATCACAGCATTCAGTCGATACAGAAAAAAGTAGCATATTTTGTTCAAAAGAAGATCTCTATTGTAAAATCATTGACTGTATATATACATGGACATAGCATGTTTCAAATAGCAAGAGAACAAGGGTGTGCTTCTGGTTCCATCGCCCCTCTCTCTGTAACTTCTGCTGTCAGACTAGTCCTTTTGGTCCTAAAATGTAACTTGGCTCCAGATTAGCCTCTATAACTGCTTGCCTCAATGAGCTTCATTTGGCTGAAGCCCTGAGTGACGTCACTTAGGCCAGCGTTTTATACAGACTATGTGTAATACCATGAGTTCAGTCTGGTCACTTTGGTTTAGTCACTAATGATCTGGGTCAACATTTGCCTTTTGGATGTTTCATGGTGAAGTACAATCATCAATAGGGGAGAGCGCCACCATCACTGTCTAGAATCTGAAAATAACAATATCCCACAATCCTCCTGTTCTTGGAGCTGTAGGGGATCAAACATAAATGTCCTCCTCTGGAACACTAGGGTCAGATGGAGATTGGTTTTTGGACTTGGTTCCGGGGCTATTCTTAGTCCAAGTATGGTCCTGGGTCTGGTCCTGGGTCAGGTCCTGGTTCAGGTCCTGGTTCTGGGTCTTTGTCTCGCTCTCCGAGTCTTTGGCTCTAAATATCAGGACGTATGGATTTTCCTCTAAACATTGAGAATCTGCAACAAGAACAAACTCAAATTAAAACCTCAGAAAGATATAAGGGATCAAACATGAATGTCCTCCTCTGAATCACCAGGGTCAGATGGAGATTGGCTCTTGGACTTGGTTCCGGAGCTATTCTGGGTCTGGTCCTGGTTGTGGGTCTTCGAGCCTTTGGCTCTGAACATTGGGACGTACAGATTTTCCTCCAAACATTGGGGAACTGCAAAGACAACAAGCTCAAATGAAGACTTCAGAAAACTTTTCTCATTAAAAAAAATATATTTTTTTTGCCAAAAAGGCATGTATTTTTGATTATGGATTATTAGAATAATTGTGTATTTTTCCCGTAGATACTATAATCATATGTTAGAAAATTATGTGTGTTTTTATTACACTGAAAAATAAGCTTCCTTACTCTGAGTGAACTTGCATCTTCACAAACCTGACTGTTATTTAACTTCCTGCTTGTTTCTGTGGATAATATTCCACACTCTGGCATAAAACATATCTAACTTTGTAGAGAATGGTCTCTGTGGGTTTACCTTTCTATCTGAGTGATGCAGGTGACGTGCCACCTCCAGAACAGTTTGCATTGGCTCTCTGCTATGATTCATTTTTTACCTGTATCTTTGCTCTGATTGGCTCTTGAACCTGTATCTTTGCTCTGATTGGTCGCTGACAGAGTTCTCTTCTTCCTGATGAAGATGACGATGAGGACGAGGAACAGGATCAGACTCCAACCGATTGGAGTCCAACCTCGAGACCAAACCTGCCATTTAAGCCATAAGATTAATATGACAAGTTTGTGGAGTCAGTCCCAAACAAATGATAAAGTTCAACATTTGTGGATCAGAAGTTTGGAGATTTCTGTGATTTCAGTGAATCTGTCATAGAGTTATAGGCCCGACCATCCTGGGAAAACTTTTAAATAAATACATTTTCCTTAACATCCTTAAAAAGATAAAATATTCTAGTGCTACCTCATGTTACCACTATAACATGTTTACTTGATTTACTTAGGAGATTCTGCAAAAACTGTAACCATTTTATTGTTGTTTCCTTCTCATTGCTCTGATCTATCGCCTTTTTCACCGCCATTGGTATATGCCTACTTACTTATGCAGGTTTATTTTCTTTATCAATGATACATGTAGTGTGATGTGCTGCTCACTGTGTGATGTGCTGCTCACTGTGTGATGTGCTGCTCACTGTGTGATGTGTTTCTTTGTTTCTTTTATCAAGTCATTTTATATAAATATTGTGATTTCTTATTAGAAAACGATAATGAATCACAAGTGCAATAGAGCAGACACAAGCACAGAATATCTGTTTAAAGAAAAGAGTTTACCTGTCCATACACGGTCAGTGTGATGTAGTTCCTGCTGCGCAGGGTCCCATTCTTGTTGAACACTTCCTGTAGGTACACTCCACTGTCACTGGTACGAGCCTCATGTAATCGCAGCGCTCCGTCCTCCAGCAGAGCACAGCGCCCCCCACAGCCCACCGTACGATTCCACATCACCAGACCAGTCTTAGCCATCATCCAGCTCCAACGCACGTCAGCAAGCCCCGCCCTCAATACATCAGGCCCCGCCCCTCTCAGGTCCACAGCTCCGCCTACAGACACCGACTCATCTGATTGGAGCAGACAGAGGTGTGGTTAAAGTCACATGAGTTTCATGGAATAGTACCAATGCTAAATATTTACCAGAGTAAAGGGCCTATAATTGATTTTTTCCCATTTATTTCGGTGAAATGTGCCCAAGTACAGATATATTGTATAACTAAGAGTCAAAATAAGTTCACTGTGTACCATCTGCATATAAAGAATTTTATTGCCTGAGAATCAGGAAGTGTTTTGTATATTTATGAAGAATTGTCTTGTGGGAGCATGGATGATGTAGCTTTAGGGCTGAGCATTGCACAGAATCTTACAGCTAATAAAGCTAATAACAATAAAGAGGTTTTGAATAAGGGAGAGATCACGAAATTACTCAAACATGCAAAGCTTCAGGTATGTTTAAAAAAGAAAAAATAGAATGACAGTATAACAGAAAGTAGAGCTGAGTTCTAAAAAAGTTTATTTGCAGAGAGTAAAACCACATCTCAGTCTGAAGCCATAGTGGACAAAGGGGGAAAACAAAGTGCACAACATTCACAGCAAAGATACAAACAGGTTTCAGACCCAACCACAAGCACAAGCACAACCACAAGCACAAGCACAAGCACAAGCACAAGCACAAGCACGTGACAGGACATTATGAAAATATAATTTGGCAAAAGGTTAGGGGTTTATGTATAGATCACATTCATGCTACTTTCTCATGTATATTATAATGTTTTGTTTCATTCATACACGTTTAACATGCATTTCCTGCATATTTAGGCAGAGTTCTTCTCTCAAACACTTTGTTCCACCTTCTGATGTCATGTGGTAATACAGGAAATGTTCCACTGTGTTTTTAAACTCCATAAATCTTCTCTAGAATAATTTGGACTATAGGCAAAAGGTTAACTTGAAAACTACAGCTTCAGGACATCACAAGGTGGAACAACACAACTCCAAGTATGTTTTTATTGTATTAGGTAATATAATATTTTAACATGGCTTAAAGCTCACAGGAATCAATTTAGCAAAATATAGGACCTTTAAGGAACACGTTTTTTCTGACAGTTTAATAAAAAAAGAAAAAAAGGTGCTGTTGTGCATCTGACACTAAAACAATGATCAGTCCTGGGTCAGACCTTGTTCAGTCCTGGTTTAGA
>KN513920.1:0-24863 GCA_000787155.1 Scartelaos histophorus
ATATATGTGTATATGTGTGTGTGTGTAAAAAATGTAAATGTACAAATTTTAAAAAGCTGACTTGTCAACCACTAAAATCATTTTATAGAACCTTTAGGGATTGTATTGTCAGGTTTGTTTTTTTTCTTCAGATATTTTAGCATTTACCACACACTATATAATAACACGATAACCTGCAAATATGTGTCTGCTTACAGTCGCTTTACCTTGTTTGTGCAGGAAGTTGGTCCCGAGATCGACCATCACGGTGCTGGATGAACACATCAGTCACTATCCTCAGCTGGAAGACCCCCAGGGTTTCCTCAACGCGTATTTCAATTTCATTCACTCATTCTGAACAGTCTTCTCTTTAAAAGTCAAAATGTAACTCTCATAAATTCTAATGATTGTAGCATGAACCAGAGTCTCCAAATCCTCCAAACTGAGAAATATCAAAGGCAAAGCAATAACCCTGAGGTCCATAGAACGTGTTTAATGTTTGACTATAGTCTTTAGAGTGCAGCCATTATGCATTACAATGTTTTGAGACTGAATGGCCAGTTTCCTAAAACTGTAGAATGTCCCGAGTCCTGCACTCATCAGGATGGTCCTAGGTTCAATTCCCTATTGGTTTTCTTTGTTCAGGGGGAAAGTTCAAACTACAGACATGAAACTGTTAATCGAGAAAAGATATTCTGACAATCTGTATGGGACCTGCCTGTGTGATTAAAAATATATCTTCACCATTGCATAATACAGCCCCTTCATGAGCTTTTACTCATGTTTATTTTCGATGACACTTTGATTCACTCAATTCTTTTTAAAAGAACAAAAACCCCTTTCCATTAATATATAATGAATGCAATTTGACATGATTTTTACATGTATCTAGGTTTGAATAGTTTCTTTAAGACCAAATAAAAATAGTTTTGTAAAAAAAAAAAAAAGGACTGACATTTTTTAAAGTAGTTTTTTTATACTTTAAAGATTTATTAAGATATATCCATTGTGAGTGACATGAGAAACTGAAGTACAAAGAGAGACAGAAGAAATACAACATTGGACAAGAGCCTGATGGACACTGCTTCCTCTACATTTGAAGTTTACAGGTGCCTTGTGTAACTTTTCTAGTGGAGGGTCTGTCACCTTGTTTGTACAGATGTACCTTACAATTATTAAATTACAAGTGGTTTTCAAAAATACCTACAAAAACATTCGGACTGTGCAAGGACACCCCTCCACAGATCTGACCTGTAACTTGGTCTGGTTTGGTCTCCATAAAGATAAAAAGGTTTAATATCGGACTGTGTAACTTCCAGACAGCAATAACATCTCTAGGAAGAAAAGCATTTGATGGACCCTCCACACAGAAAAGTGACACAATGCACTTTAAGAGTTTCTTGTTGCAGTATTAGTAGGATGCTGTTATATTTGTAGCAGTGGCACAGAGATGGGGAAGGGTCAGGTGAGTTTAACCGACAGACGCGAGGATGACGTCGACCACGGTCTCCTCTCCACTCCGGACTGTGACCTGCATCGTGACGCCGTCCGCCAACGCCAAACGAGCACGCACCAAGACATCATGGCCGCCGCGGAACACTCCTGAGAAAGAGAGAGGAGGGAGAGGGTTTATTATTACTGAGACGATTCAAATGGTTGGGTTAAGAAATGTGGACAAAGACTGATTAGAGGATAACGGCAAAAGGGCAAGAATAAAACTAGAGGCACACAGCGAGTTTGCTTTTTGCACAGAGAACGCTTTCCACCAAAAGGTCCTCCTCAAAAACAGACCTGGAGTTGTGTTTTGTTTCATTCACACATCACACATTATTAATCAGCCTACATTTCCAAAATGCGCTGTTCCACCTTATGATGTCATGAAGCAGTAGTTTTCATGCCACCCTTTTACTTTTAGTGCATTCCAAGTTTTGTTAAGTAAATTGTCTTTAAAAGGTCTATACTACACTATTTTCAAAGAGTAATCATTAGTGGATAACAGAGAAATGGGAACAGAACTAGAAACGGCGCATGTAGAAGAGTGGCTTGGCTTTTTTGTACTAAACCTTAATGTGCAAATGTTTTATGTCGGCCTATTCATTCAGTTATTTCATATTTTCCTTCTTAGTTTTCTCTTCATTTCATGACAATATGGGTAAAGTTTATCATTTTACTTCCTGGTTGAACTTGTTACATATGTTACCTAGGAAACATTACTCGAAACATTTGCTGTCCAAGTGCCAAAGCTCTTCTTATTTACACAATAGTAATCTTAAATAACGCCTTTATTTTCTTAAACAAATTTTGTAAACTGAGAAAAATGTATTTCTTGGACATAAATTGTATTTTGGATGGAATTTAGTGTAATGACAACATAGATACATTTTAGAACTGCACTCTACTTTCTGTAATTTTCCATTTTTCTTCACAAACTGCCACTTAACTGTTCCAAAACCATGATATTTGTCACAGGTCTTATCTCACCAAACTAATTATTAAAAGCATTTCCAGATATCCTATAATGGTCCACAAAGAACAAATAACACCACTTTATATTATAGATTATAGTTGCACTCACCTGCGAGGAAAAGGACGTGAGAGTTTTTGTTTTCTGGAACTTTGTCTGAGCGTTCACACGGCTGCATGCCCAGGAAACTTACGATGTTACCCACCGCCTCTGTGAACGTAAAGGGACATTACAACATTACATAAACATCAGACAAGGGAAAAATAAAATACATAACAATGGTAAACTCTTAAACCCTTACCGTCGAGAGTTCGTACAGAGGCCAGAGCGAATGTTTCTTCTTTTTCAAACTCGTCCCCGACTTCTTCCCACGCGGCGCCAAAGTTTGGTTTTAAAACTTTCTGAATGTGATCGGCCACAGTCACCTCCAGGTCCTCCAGCTAAACAGGGGACAGTTTAAGTCTTTTTAAGGTTTTTACTAAATAAAATGCATTTGTTACACCAGTACATTCTTGGCAATGTGTTTTAATATTCATTGTTTTAATATCTGGTGGAAACATTATACCCAACAGCTTGTGTATATTTAAAATCTATTTCAGTTTTACCATTTTTACCCACAGTGAAATCAGAAAAGTTCATATTATTTCAATTGTACAAGTAGATGATCACTTTTTTATTTAGTTTGAACTGGTATTTTATAGTTAATAATGGACTCATTTGTAACAACCTAACAAAAGTTTAAGTTTATTTCACGTACCACATATTCGTCGTCGTATCCGTCGTCGTCTGGCTCTCCTGTGTTGGGGTCACAGTCTCTCACCAGATACTTCAAAGTGCAGCTGAACGTGCAGGAAACTGGACACAAAGAAAAATCAAATGATCTAAAACAATCGCTCATCACAAGTGACAGTTTCAACATGCAAATTAACCTAAAAAAATATAGAATAAACTAAATATCCTGTGAACACAACCATTAATACTTCAGACGTTATTACACATACCAGCGGTGGGGTCGTCGTCAGGCAGTCGCACCAGAGTGTAGCAGGAGCCCGGCTGACTGTACGGGAGCGAGGCCGCGGGGACGTAGTGAATGACCTCGTACGACTCTGAGGGCTCCATCTGAACCACCACCTACGACAAAACAAAACATTTGATTCATAATGAAATGAAGCCCAGAAAAAGGTAAAAAATCTGTGGATTACTGTACAACATCAAAAATCAAATTGAATAAAAATCAGGAATCCAGCTTTGTCGTCAGCTCCAATACTCATACTGATACTTTTACTTATCTGCTGATATCCGATATTAACAGATACCAGTATAAGGACAGAAAATGGCTCTTATTTCCTTAAAACATGTATAACTTATTACACAAAAGATCCAATTCTATTATACAACTGTTATTTATCCTATGTTGCTGAAGAGTTTTGTCCAAGTCAAAGTTTATACAACTGTTATTTATCCTTCACATCTCTGCTGAAGAGTTTTGTCCAAGTCAAAGTTCAAACACTGAGATTTTTTTGGTCAAAATCAGCCTGTAAAGTATCAGCTTAACCGATATCAAGGGACCGATACCTGATCCAGCTAATCATTTACTATCATCGCTGATATTCAATACCAGTATTACTGCATCCCCATTTAAAATATTCAAATTCTCTTTACCTTTTGCAGCAGTTGGTCGTTGAGTGTGTTGGTGCAGTCGAACTGGAAAACCATGTGTCTGGAGAAAGTGTGTTTGATGCAGCGGACGACGTACTCGGTCTCCGCCTCTGTGAGCTGCACCGGCTCTGAAGACTTGAACAGGGGACCCAGAGCCTGGAACTCTGGGATACCGGACAATTGTTCTGTGGAGAAACAAATTACAAACAGGTTACAATAAAGATGGGCAATATGCAGACCTGGAATGACCACAAATGTTTAAGTATGTAAAGTAGTTTTATCGTTATATTTCTCTGTAGTATTATGATGAAACTGCTTTATGTCACTGACACAGTTCAAATAAAGCAGGATGATCTCAGTAAACCTTTTTTAATATAGCATCATTAAACAGTCTAAGCTACAATAAACAAATAGCAGAATCAACCCATAATCCTAGAAGAAAATAGGAGAAAACCAAAAATAAACAGAACAGAATCCAATTAATTCCTGCAAAGTCTAAAAGCTGCTCCAAACCACAGACTTTTACTGACCTTGCAATTAAAAAGGATTCAAATCCATTACCATTTGAATAGTTACACAGCCCTGGATAATAAAAGACTGTTTTGTCCGTGTAGAGAACTTTCAAAACAGCCAAGTTAAAAAAAAATAAAATAAAAAGATTAGAACTGGATCTCACCTTGATAAATGTCTTGACGTGATGGTGCAAGCTTCTCTGGCAGTTTGCTGGTGGCCACTGGGGCGATTTCTACAATAATCACCCAAAACAATCATTAAAAAGGACTTATTTTCTACAGTTAAAATGTCGATATAATTATTATACGTTTGGACTTTGGATTGTTTATCAAAAATAGGCAAATTCATCTGATTTAGTTTTAACCCCATACCTGTTTTCTGTTCTGTGATGGGGGCCGTTGCCAGGGGAACGGTCTTCATGTCGAAGGGTTTCTCCGAAGGTTCCAGAGTGTACTGATGCAGAGACTTCTCCAGACCAGGCACAGACACAGACAGACCTGACAATAGGGATTTAATACATTTTTGTCATTACACGGGGCTATAATCTGGCGAGACTTGGTGGGGATAAGGGCTTCTGACTGCGTGTGCACTGCATTGTGGGTAATTACCATTGAAGATGTATGCGGCGTTGAGAGCCTTCTGTTTCTGCTGCAGCACGTTCATGTAAAACGTGGCTCTGTCTCGCACCTCGTCGTCACTGTCCATCATACACCTGAAATACAAAAGAATTTATTCTAACTATACAGCAGACAAAAGCACAGTGAAGCAGTGAATAATAGAAATGTTGAAAAAATTCCCTATTTTAGTTCATTTTAGTAGAGAAAAATGTTAGACGAGTAAATTCACCTTTGCATCAGGACCAGGACACTTGGGAGCAGGTCATCGTTTTGAGCTCCAAATTTAGCCAGAGCGCTCACAGCAGCTAAAAAAACGAAACATATGTCAGAAATATCCAGACAAATTCATGCAAAAGGTTGGATCAATATACACATTTCATTAGATAAACCATTTGTTAGGTTCTATGTTAAACAAAACTGACTCTTGGGAGCTTTAAGCCATGTTATAATATTGTTCCGTCTTCAAAAACATGTCTGCCTACATCTCCAAAGCTCAAAATGCTCTGTTCCACCTTACGATTTCAGTCCATTCCAGGGCTGAAATCCTCCAAATGATTCTAGTAAAGGTGTGTAGAGTTTAAAAACACACTGGAGCACTTCCTGTATCACCACATGACATCATAAGGTGGAACAGTGACAGAAAGTAGCATAATATTGGCCCTTTAACTTGTCCTGGTGGAAGATTTAATGCACTTGCCAAACTTGGTGGTGTCAAACAATCCAAGAAAAGTTACATGAAGTGCCTTTAAAGTGATACAATCCTGATGGGCTCACCTGCGCGTACAGCCTCGCTCTCCAGTACGACGCGGTTAAAGATGAAGCGGATGTACTTTGAGGGCTGGGGCGTTCGGGGTCCCTCTTTTCCGAGCAGGTGCAGGATTTTCGTGGCTAAGACGGTGTGTTCACAGTCCTCGATAAACTCGCACAGATGAGCCAGACCGGTCTCTTTACTCTCAGGGTTCTCCTCGATGATGCTGATGATACAATCCACTATGGCTCGCTTGTACTCAAAACCACCCTGAAAACAAGAATTACAATTATTTAAACGTATCCACACGTTTGATAATAGTTTTAGCTATAAAATGATCAAATCAGAACTTAACATGCTACACACTGGTTGGTTACAACGCTTTTTAAAAATGTAATAAAGTTACTTGTTTTTCCCCAGTGCTTAGGGTCTTGGGGTCAAACTGACATTGTTGTGTGCCATCTGCATCAAATTATAACGTGTTTTTATCATTCTGAAAGTCATGCTGATGCTAAATGATAGCAAAACTCTGCTCTGGCTTCTAAAAGTTGTAAAAAGCGCTTCTAAACTTATCATGGTGAATAATTTGGATGTTCTGAATAAACAAAATGAGGAAAAACTGCACCACTGCAAACCTTTTAAAATTTGTTGTGTTGTACCAGATTTTTATCATTTTAAAAATTATTATTTTTTGCCTCCATCGATAACCCCTTGTTGCCAACCACTGTACATATGAGAAAAGGCAAACTCCACTCACGTCGTCCCGGAGCATGTTGGAGAGGAAGTTCATCATGACGCTGTGTTTTCGGGGGTATTTCTGACACAGGGCACTGATGGCCTGGACCACCACAACCTGCAGCACAGAGGTCAGAGGTCAGAGAGGGACAAAGGGGGTAAACTTATGGATGAGCAGAAACATTTATATAAACAACCAAACAAGACATCAAATATATAGTTTGTTTTATAAAACAAGACATTACTGTTGCAATTATCAAAAATCCAGCAGTTATTTCTTAATTTAATTAATCCATTCCAAATTATTACTACATTTAAAGGAATTGAGCGAATACCCACAATTATTTTTACTCAACAAAACAAAAACTACATGTTTTGACAAATATGTGAAGGCCTGAAACTTATTTATGCCAGGTTAAAGAAGTTATATATTATGTTCTGAATGATACGAGAATTTAAGTGGAGCTGGAGAACCATCGCTGTCTGAGAATGTAGAAGGGACTGGCTGGACAGACAAGTATAATTTGGCTGTGGTCTTGAATAATGACAAGATGAGATTCAAATTGTTTAGACTACTAATTTCACACAAAAAAGCAAAATAAACTGATCAATAATAAATAAAAACAACAGGTTTCAGTGTAAGGACTAGATTGGGTATAATGAATCTAGTAACTGTCACTGCAAAAAAGGAAAGAAAAATAAATAAATGGATAATAAATAAGATAAAATAGGCCAGCTGTTATAGTTTGAGTTTAAGCACTAAATTGTGTACTGGCCTTGAACTCGTCTGAGATCTCAGACACAAAGGAGGAGATCTGCTTCATGAGGCGGTCCACGCTGCTCTCACTGCCCGTCTTCAGCAGAGTGGTGATGGCCAAAGTCGCGATGCTGCGGTTTGAGTCGGTGATCAGGTTCTCCAGGTCCAGGTTACATGCTGTGACCGCCGACGGGTGCTTCATCGCCACCTACAGGACAATATGAGAGTAAAATTGTATCAATATTCTTCACTTTTTTTTCTTAATCTAATTCTGTAATCATAAACCTAGACCTAACTATATTTAATCTGTAATGAGTGCAGGAAATAAAAGGATTCAAAGCTGGATTACCTTACTTGCATTTGTGACCAGTGGGAAATTGCTCAATTTAACACAGAGGACAAAGTTTTAAATTGTATATTTAAAGCTGAAGTACCAAAAACCTTTTCTCATAAATTAATAAATTCTGGTGTAGTGTAAAATCAGAACTTTGTGACAAAAATCAGACAAGTACACATGGTCTTCATTGCCTGGAAAGAACTGTGTAACAAACAGATATCATTCTGGATTTCCAGGCAACTGTCTTCATCCAATTATTTTTAAAAAGACAATTCAGAATGACGGCTGATTTGACTGTTCAAGGGCGGTGTCACTTTTCCTTCAGAAAAAGATTTGCTGATGCCAAAAACAATGCAATGTAATAAACAGATGTACCTTATTAAGAGTCCTGACGGCTGCATATCTTAAGGCTGCTTTGGGAGAACTGCAGAAGAGTTGCAGAACTAAAGAAAAACAATAGGACATTTTAGCTTACATCTGTACATCACATTATAGCATTATTTAAGTGATATTTAAGCCAAAACATTTACCAGAGACGGCAGGGGCCAGTTCTCGGGCCGTGCAGTTGGGCATATGGACAATAGCAGAGGCAGCCTCATACACCACCATCTCATTCTTGTTCCTCAGGCAGCTCTCAATGAAGTCAAACAATGGGCTGTCGTGGCTATTCACACATGATAAAAACACAGTCAGCCAATGCAATATTAGCATGTAAAGTGTGATCATTGTACATTGTAGTGCAATAGGTTGTGTTGCTATAACATAATATGTATTAATCATTCAAATAATGATGCAGTCTGATTATGAGCTCACCCTCCCTCAGTCTCATCCAACAGTTTGCTGGCGATGCGGATCAGCATACAGTAGGCAAACGGGGATTTGAGGCCGGACTTTGTGAATTTGTTCAACATTTTAGTCACAGCCAAACGATCGTTCTTCCTCAGGTGGTACAGCAGGCCCAGGGCATGGTACTGGAAACAACAAGAAACAATTACAGTTTTTTTTTATCTAAGAAAAAGGATGAACTATTACTCTACTATCTATCTCATGTACTCATGAATCAAACTTATCAAGTCAGTGACAGTAAAATAAAATACTTCCATCTGTTCATTCAATATTGTATTTTTTCTTCTATGCGTTTGACTCAAAAGATGAAAAGTATTTTAGGGAACCAAATAAAATACATATCAAATCAAACATGAATAATGGATAAAATTAGATGAGGTCCATTGAGGTTCATTGAGAAACGTTATCAATAAAAATGAAATCATACAAAATTGGATATCTGCACCCTGGTTTCTGTTCCTTTTATTTACAGCTAAAGTGTATATCTATATCTCTTTGTTTATTAGTGTGAGTTACAATGTGCGTTTACACACCTGGACCATGATGTTGTCACTGGAAGCTGCCTCCTGAGCTTCATTGACCCAACGCTTCACCACATCATAGCTCCCTTTCACCATGTGCTGAAAAACACAAGACAAATGTCAATACACTCAGGTTAACGTTAGGTAGAAAAGTAAAAATATGTGACATTTAAATCAGCAGGACTTACCAGTGATGAGACCAGAGCAGAGCTGGAGACAGAGGGCACTTTGTCCACAATGGCCTGTTTCATGTATCTCTCAATGGCCTGGAGCATGGTGGTCTGAGGGGACATCAAGAGAAGAAGAGATATTAGAAGAGATATGAATTAATAATTTACAAGTAGTTGAAATTGATTCAGACACTACTGAGGAAAATGCATAAACAGCTGTAAAAATTTTGAAAGTAGAAAGAAAACTCACATCAGTGATTCTGCACAAGGCTCTGATGGCAGGTCCACGGTACACGTCCTCCTTTCCAGTCATGTCCTTGGTTAAACTGGGGAGCAAAACAGATAAATATAGCACATCTTAATATGCTGACCTACTTTTTGTTACATAAATATGGATATTTACATTTGCCAAAAAATAGTCTGACAAACCTGCTGGTGACAATGATAACGTCCTCAGAGATGTTGGCCATCTCTTTGATAGTCAAGTAGCACATTCTCCTCAGAGTTTGCTGAGAAAAAGCATATTTTTCTCATGTTAATATAGGGCATGTTACTTAAGATTGAATCAAGTTAATAAAGTAATACAACTACAATCTTACATCGTTGGACTGAAACAGCCGGGTCATTGCAAAGAAAGCCTCAGTTGCCTCAGTGGTGCCGAAATGCTCACCCTAGATTATCGACAACATATAGTCAGACAAAAGTATTGGAGATAACACATATATTTGACAATAAAAAGCAAAGTGTAGTTTTAATTTTGACCTGGTTGAGCAGGTAAATAATCTTGGTCAGAATATGCAGACATCTTCTTGGGTTGATGGGAGTCTCGTTAAATATACGAGCCTAAAAGCAAAAATACGTGTAACATGACGATTACAACTGGTGGCTTGGGATAAGCCTGTTTGCCACATTGACAGCTCTTACCTCCTGCAACACCGCGCTCTTCTCCAAGTGCTGGAAAGGGTTTGAGCCACTCCCTACAAATCATCAAAATGTGTTAAAAATACAGCATCTTCTGCAAAGTTGTACTTATTATATATAACTTTTCAACGGAGCCGCAGTGTACAAATGGCTAATATCGTTGTCGTATACAACGAATTGGTTAGCATCGCAGATACACAAATCCAAAACAGGATCTCTGTAAATTACACATAATCTTTGATTTGACATTTTAATTATTTTGGAGAATAAATATACACATCATAAAAGCACAATTCCTACGTTGCGAGAAAACAATTAAAAGACCTAAGTTGATCTATGAACCAAAGCTAAACAAGCCGACCTGCGTTAGCATGTGCAGCTTACAGACGTTCTACTGTATTTGTGAATATTTAGACGTTTGCAATCTATAACAGTGAACTTACCAGACTCTTCATCCTTCTTGTCAAACTTTTTAATCATTTTGTAGGAATGGATTAGCCGGACGAGGGCAAAAAATGCTCTCTCCTGGGTTAAATGAAAAGCTACTTCCACGTAGCCAAAAGGAAAATTAACTTCCGCCTTCGAGGTCCACGTCGACGGAAGGACGTCAGGGCAGCGTCATGCCGTAATCATCCATCAGAGGGCGCCGTTGACTACAAAAAAAAGTCTCTGTAAGGAGTCTTTTGGCTCTTTTATGTTTATTCACAGATTCATGAGTATGAAATGGACAAAACGTAATCATTGATGAAAAAAAGAATAAGTCAATCCATATATGAATAATAATTTTAATAAAATTTTGCCACTACTAATCAAAAAGGACTGATTAAAGATAAAGTTGTCTATATATTTATAATAAACCAACACACAATAAGTAAAAATACTACATAATGTATTTGGTCTAAACTTGTTTGCCAGGCAGTCCGTGTAATATTATTATTTATTTATTTTTTACCAAAAGAAACAAAATCACATTGAAGTGTAGGCCTACATTTTAAAGTTCCCTTTATTATTTCTGTGCAACTCTATTTCTTATTCCTGTCAGCTGCATCTCTATAATGAAAATAATTTCTTTTTGAAAATAATTCTGATTCTTGACAGTCATAATTGTTCCGAAATGTGTCAAAAATCCACCAGATGACGCTGTTTCAAACGATTCCAACTGCGTCTCAACAATCACGGTATTTTACTGTACCCAAAAGTGATAATATGTGACAATGGCGCTGGCTTCTGCTTAAAGCAGGGAGGAGCAGAGAAAATGGTCAATGCCATTTTGGTGAGTTTTGACAGTTTGTCTTCGGGTTTTATAGATCATCTAAATGGAAGTTGTTTTTTATTCTTTCCAGCTCCACTTCATGACACGGGGTTCTCTGCTGTTGTATGTTTTGAGTTGGCACTAGGGTTTGGTCAGTGAGCGCCAGCCTCATCCTGCTTTTATTTATAATTTTAGTCCACTAAGATTCAATATATGGGCTCAAATAGATCTGCGTTTGTTGCATATTATTTATTAGAAGAAAAATACATTATTTCAAGTATAAAAATAACATACTAATGAACACATAAATTCCCATGCACAAGAGGTTGTCTCTTGCATTTTATCACGACAGGAGTTATTGGAGAGAAGTTCCATATCCAGTAATGAGAGAAACATGATTAAATGGAGCATGAAAAACCTCCAAATGTTGGGAAACTCTTTTATAAGTGAATAATTCAATGACCTTCATGACGGCGGCAGTGCATCTTAATGTGCTCTTCACCCGCCGTTAATCAACAAGATGAACAAAATGCAACAATCAAGAAGCTAAAATAAACGGGGAAATAAATAACTCAAATTAACAATTTAACTTTAGTAAAAAGCATAAATAATTATACTGAGTAGTATTTGTCTTTCATTCATTCAAGAACCTGATAACATGACATGTTCAGTCGCGGCTGCTTCATTACTGGTGTGGCACAACAGAAAAATAATTTAAAATTAAACTGTAATAACGTAAAAAAATGCACTGAGAAACATAAGTGAACATGGGGCTCCGAGCGCACCGTGGAAGAGTCTGTTCAGGAGCGGATCTGTATCATTTTCTGCGTCCCACGTGCGCCAAAAGGCGCGCGTTCTCCGCCGCTTTGGCGCGCAAGTTTTTGGCTTTGGCGACGTCGAACAGCACGTTCATGATGTTGGTGGGAACGTCCAGGGACAGGGTGAGCCGGCTCCTGCGATCCGCTTTACTGCTGTTCCGGAGCATTTGGCCCTTGAGCTTGGTCCGGCTGATGAAGCGGTAGTTCGCGGGACTAGAAGTCCTTTTTTCCCGGCTCGACTCTGCGGAGGAGGAGGAGGAGGAGGAGGAGGACAGGAGCTCTCCAAACTGCAGCACGGAGCTCCAGTCATTGAGCTGTGCGCTGTCGGGCTCCGGTCTGTCACTCTGGACCTCGTCACACAGGAGGTCTGACGGGTACAGGCGCAGGCACAGGCTGGAGGTCGGCGTGCACACGACCGAGAGAAGCAGCAGCGTCTTCAGGGACGACAGCATGACGGTCCGGCTCCTGAACACAACACACGGACCATAAAAATGCAAGTACATCCAAAGTTACTTTAAAACACAAAAGCACTATAATTGTGTCTAAAGTCACGACTCAAAGCCCCACCAAAGCTGCGCGTAAAGGTGTTCCAAAGCAGTACAAAATGTGTAACGGGACGTTTTAATCAGGAATATTTACGTGAATTTACGTACCTCTATTTTCCTGGAGAAAACAGTCCACACGTTACACGCGACCACCGGACGGACCGCCACTTTAGGAACAAGCTCAAGTCCTCAGTAGTGCGCGCTCTGACCAGTCTTGGAGAGTCTCTGCTCCTTTACGCAGCGCATTCAAATAGAAGCATCCATTAAAGTGGAGTTGTGCGCCAGCAACAACGTCACTACACTGACATTTCTCATTGAAGCGCGTGTCCTATTGGCTGAGAGGCGCTGATGTAAAGAAAAAACTTAGTAAGTGACATACCGCACAGTGGCGCGAGCCATCACGACGACTGACACAAAGGAAGAAAAACTTATTTTGAGGCGAAAGGACTTTTCACTTTTATCCGCACCAGACTAGAACACTGTTTCATCTTTGTACACTGTTAAGATCTGTTAAACATGAGAGGGTACGGTTTTCTACCACTGAGGATTTGGCTGGTTTGTTTCAGCACCTCGGACAGCTCCAATCCACGCCTTTTTGTGAGGAATTTGCATGTTCTCCTTATATCTGTTATGTCTATATTGTTGTCGGGTGTGTAGGGTGAGCAAATGTCCATCGGCCCACATTTTCAAGGATATCACATGAATAACAAAAACATTTACATACATGATTGTATGTTTAATCAAATAATCAAACCTAACACTTAATATTGTGGTTGAGTAGCTCTCACACCTTATAGGAATAACTGGGCACTCCAGTTTCTCTCAACCCAAAACAACAAAAAGGAAAAAAGGCAGTCCTAATCAAGACAGCAATGTGGTGCCCAGTGCTTCTGAGAGATTGTCCCATTGACATTAAAGGGTCAAAAGCAGAGGACAAATTAGGTCCAATAAAGTGCTATAATGGTGTACTGCAGTGTTTATCTATGATCTTAAATTTCCTAATCCGCCCGCCCCATGTCCAACCGATATGTCCGTATTGTTCTTCAGTTTAAGGTGGTCACCCAAACCTACAACTTACTTAAAAATAAACAATGAGAGAAGTTATTACTAATTTACTATACAATCCAATCATATTTTCATTATGTTTCTTTATGGACTGCACATGGCATTTTCTTTTTAAACCAACAATTGTTTAATTAACAAGTTAGACTAGAACACACTGAGAGCCCCCTGCTGTTTATTCCTTGTCAAAACCTTGAGTATGTGTGAAAACAAAAGGTTATAATGAGCTTCCATGTTGTTGAATAGATTATACACATTCACAGCTGGAGAAATGACGTTCTTTGACATGCAAATGACAAATAATCCGTCTCTCACATATTCCAAAAGTGCACAATGTATCCAACTTTACGAACAAAATGAGTGAACTTACGTATTAAAAGTTTGTGCAACTAATTCTATACCCTTTGTGCTGCCCGATGAATAAATCTCACATATGCGATACAAAATATATATTGTTTTCTATGCAAAGTTCTCACTCATTTTTGAACTAATACAGATTATGCTAATGAAGACTTCATTTGAAATATTCCTTTGGAGATTTGTGCATCGTGCCTGACAGGAGGTGTGGATCACAAAACACTGGAGAAGGTGGGAGCAGATAATTCTCAGGGCAAAACTGATGTGACAAATTGGAGAAATACATTATAGTCTAACCTTTTTTAAATTTAGAAAATGCAAATTCTTCTTTCTAATGGCAGTTAAATTAAACACTTAGAAACTTAGAGTCAAACCAACAGAAATGTGCTAGTTGAGGTTTAAAGGGCCTGTACCTGCTTGTAATTTATTCTTGTCAAGGTGCAGAAGTAACCATGGTAACATAAAGTTTTAAAATAGTCTAAACTCATGAAAACACATGAAATGGATTTAAACTTTGTGTACTCTCAGTAACTTTACATTAAATATTTTTTGTCTTTCAACCATTTTATAACAAAAAGCAATATCTATTTTGTATACAAAAAGTAAGGTACAAAATATACATAAATAAAATATTGTACAAAATATTTCAACATTTCAAAAAGTACAGCATGAAAATGAAAAGTTGAATCAGAAGTTGTCATCTCAACGGTTCAGAGCCTGTTGATGCATCTAGAATTAGAAATGAAAAAAAGGTCACTTTTAGCAATAGTTATTGAGCAAAGATTTGTCCCAAAAGTAGATAACTAGATACTTACCTATAATAAAAACTAGTACTGAAAGTATTTGAGCAAGTATCACTACTACTTCATATTTTTCAAAAAAAGACTAACTACATGTGTTGAAAATTGCATTCTATAGTATGAAATCTTAATCCTAAACACTATTACACTTCTATGAGGTATGAATTGCTAATACATGGATCACCAAGTTATCTTTTTTCATTAAAAATATATATTTTTGTTGTTGTTGCTAAAACCAACATATTAACATTTAGGTTTTGAGTTCCTGATCCCCCCACTCCCTCTTCAGAGCATCCCACTAATAAAACTACTGCACATCACATCGGGTTTGTGAAGTTGTACAGGACAGTTTTGTATCGTGCAGGAACATGTGTGAATCCTGAATCTTCTTTACAGCCCCTCCGACCTCCACCATCATTCGCACACACCACTCTCATACTAGGCCATATGGGTGAAGTGAAAGACAGTTTTTGTCACTGGTGCCTCACTGTGGCACCTGGAATTCCCAGTGGTCTCCCATCCAAGTACTAACCAGGCCCGGCCTTGTTTAGCTTCTGAGATCTGATGAGATCAGTCTTGGACAAAACAATATGGCCACAAAATATAAAACCTCTTCAAACATGTTTTTGATGATAGAACAATGTATAACATGGTAGAAAGCCCTGTTGTAATGTTGTTAACCCATCAAAAAAATACCTGGTGTTGTGTTTTGTTTCATTCACATATTTAAGTAATCCTTTATTATTAGTCTGTCTACATCTTCAAAGCTCAAAATGCTCTGGTCCACCTTGTGATGTCATGTAGTGGTGGTTTTCAAGTTAACAGCTCTACCTTTACCTTTAGTTCAGTAGAAATTGGCAATTCTAGAGCTGAAATTATACAGATGATTCTAGTGAGGGTGTGTGCAGTTTAAAAACACACTGGATCACTTCCTGTATCACCACATGACATCACAAGGTGGAACAGTGTGTTTTCTGTTTGAGAGAAGAACTCAACAGAACCAGATATGCAGAGTTTGTGTGTTAAACATGTGTGAATGAACAACAACAACTCCAGGTGTGTCTATGATGAGGAAACAACATTATAGATCAGAAAATAGGATAATTTGGATCCTTTAATATATTATTCTTGTGACACTATTTGAGCATATGATATTGTATTTATATTATTAAACTGGCTGAATACCTGTTTGCCTTGTCCCACACCAGAGCTGACACTCTTGCCTGGAGGAGAATCTGTTTCTGTTTCCCTTACAGCCTCCGTACACAAAGGGCCTGCACTCTCCTGAGGCAGAGTGAAAGTACCACAGTAACTTGTACTCTGAGCATGAGCCCTCCTTCATTGGCTCCAGGCACCGCTCCCATCCTGAAACTGAAACACAGAAGAAGCAACAGAGATATACTGTTTATTTTTAAAGCAGACCTTTTATGAAATCAACCGTGAGTCTGAGTCTTTAACCATGTCATAGCAGTTTCCTCCAGTTGTATTTAGGGTGATTCGTGCATGTCTGAGCAATTTTGAATCACTTATTTTCACGCCATTTTTTCCGATCAATCCGTTTTCAACACCATCAGTACACGTCCACTGCTCTGCACTTCACGCTCAAATGTTATTTTCTTAATCAGTGATACACGTAGGATTTGGCAGCGTCATGTAGTGATTTTGGTACAAATGGGAAAAATGCTACTCTCTCACATGATCTGCAGTTATCCATAGAGATCCTGACAACTTCACAGCTCTTCTCATCTGTTGTGCTTTAGGTCAGTATTACGATTTAAAATGTCTAACATAACAATCCAAGTCATAGATTATAACTATACAGCAGACACAAGCACAATACTTATTCTTTAAGAATTCATTTGCAAAAAGCGATAAGTGCCAAAAAAAACCAACAAAAAAAAAACACTGGAGGCTTGCTTCTTCACCTTATTTAAGCAAAATGTATTTCACTAAAATCAAAACATTATTCCTTTCTTGACAAAACTCCACTCGACATTATTTTTGTTGATAATATCTGTAGAACACGAAAAGAAAAAAAGCATTGACATTTTCAAAATGGAAATATCCATTTTTGCAATTGAACGCTTCATTTGTAAAAAGTACCAAAAAAGATATGATATAAGAAGATGTGCTGAGATAATCTCGATCATCATTTTGTATTTTGCCTGTTTGTAAACCACAATGTTGATCTGAAACTTGATCATAACAAAACTGGTCCATTGGCTTTACAGAAACAGTGTGTCAGCACAGCAAGCACCAGAGCTTCATTTACTCTATTGAAAAATGTCTACACATTTTTGAACACTATGACACATTGTCTATTATTATCATCTATTAACCCTCTTAGACTTATACTATATTACATATGTCTCTGTTATTTAGTGGACATGTGGTCTGATGCTAATGCTATTGTCCACTGAGCAACTCAGCTAGTCCAGGAAGATTTTGGAGCATCAGAACCAGTCCTCTGTATTGTAGACTGGTGTCAATTAAGGCATAAATATATAAATGTATATGTACAAGTAAAAATAATATATTGGAATATAGGAAAATATATCTCCAGGGTCGTAAGGAAAAACTGTGCAAAAGCAGTACTTAAGGGTGAGTTGTTCTACAGTTGAATCGCGAATTTTGCGTCTATGAACGTCCTCCCTGATCTGAATTATTTGTCATGGCAACAGTCCTCCGTTGTCGTAGCAATAACGTAAATCAATTCAAAATATCGTATCTTTTGAATGGGGAAAGGTCCTCACAAAACTCTTCAAAACTGGACCTCATGAATACCTGCATGAATGAATCAAAATAGTTACATGTGTGATGGGAGTATCTCTTAAAAGCTTCTAAATGCCACTTTTGCATTTTAAGGCAGTACCAGAGCAATTTGTTGTCTGTAATTACGAAAATGATTTATCCAAGTGTATGACAGATGAGACAGCCGTGTTTTGGCCGCTAACTGCACGCCCCATTACGCATGTCAGCTAAGCAAGTCCGTAAATACAAATATTACACAAATTAAGAATATCGGACACTCACCGCTATTACTGGATCCAAACGCACGTCTCTTCATCCTTGTCAAGTCTAAAGCCAAAAACAACATCAGTTAAACATCAGCGAACGAGAAGGGAGCACTTTTTAAGAACGCCAGAGGGTTTTTTGGACCAGCGTCTGATTGACTTGGCAATGTTTTCCCCTTTGAAAAGCAGGTTAAATACTCTTGGCAAGCAACTGTTTTTATATTACCTAATCTTCAAAGTTACCAAAGTCCCTGTATGGTGCACCAGCCAGAAAATCAGTACATAAACAACAGAGACGACATTGACACATGGCAATGTCAGGCTCAATATTTCATAGTTTTTGCGTTTACCTGAAGCCAGAGCAGAAGCTAATTAGCATGTAGCGTCCTATTCTTACCTCAGGGTATAAACACTAATGAGTCACGCATGCTGTAATAATGGCTTTGTTTAACTGGGCTTCAAATCACAGAAGGCAAACCCAATGTAACACAATGGGGGAGAAAAATAGTTAACTTGAGTAACTTTAAAGGGCCTATAATACACAAAACTGACTCTTGTGACCCTTAAGTCATGTTATAATGTTACCTCCTAAAAAACATACCGTATTTTTCGGGCTATAAAGGCACTGGATTTCGGCACTGGATTATAAGGCGCAGTATCAAATAATACGTCAATTGCTGTCATTGTCCACACGTAAGGCACATCAGATTATAAGGCGTAATAAGCGCATGAGTTATAGCCGGTGCGCACGCGTGCGCATGAGTTATTAAAAGTGAGGGAACGTCTTAAAACGCGATTTATCCAAAGCGTGGGAGCACGTTAGAACACATTCCCTCACTTTCCATGGTGTGGAACTGGGAATGACATGCACAAGACAAACTTGCGTGAATCATGCAGAAGAAAGGAGCACATACGTCACGGACGTGTTCCAGGCACTTCGCTGCATCCAGCGGTACCGTGGAGGCGACCTGGAGTATTAAGTTGGCTGATGATGAAATCTATATGTAGTTGTTCCTAGGTCAGAAAAACTACGACGGTGAAGCCCATTCTCTCTCAGGACTCTCTTGAGGTGTCTCAGACGTGCGCACGGGTTATAACTCGTGCGCACGTATTAATATCTTGTGCACACGCCTTATAATTCGTTCCCACGCTTATTATTTTATATTCACCTCGCGGAGTAATATGTTATTAGCCATAATGTGTAATACATAAAATCGGTCATACATAAGGCCACTGGATTATAAGGCCGCTGTTGATTTTTGAGAAAATTTTATTATTTTAGATGCGCCTTATAGTCCAAAAAATACGGTACATGGAGTTGTGTTTTGTCTGATTCATATGTTCATATATTCATATGTTTGAGTAATCCTGTATTATTAATCTGTTTAAATCTCCAAAGCTGAAAATAATGTCCCAAAGTCATTACAGATAGGAACTAATTAGGTGCAAAATGTAACTTTTCTGCCATCGTTTTCCATGGAGATATTATTACTTTGCCTGTATAAAATTAACTTGAACCCAAACTTAAACCCATAGGTGAAAGCGTTTGCTTATTTTAACCCTAAGAGTTATTTTTACAATATTTATTTTTAACAGTTTAATAATTTTACTTTAATACATGAAAACAATTGGTTCCACCACTTTAAAGTAATGTTAGGATACAGATATTTTTAACCCAAAACTTGTGTTGACCGTGACATCTCTGTGACAAAAACCTGTCAATTAGAGACAAATCGTTTGAAAATGGGCCCTTTATGTTGCTCCTCTGGCAGAAGGCTCCTCTCCCATCACCTCTGAGACAGAAAAGGTCCTCCAGAAATAATGGACCATGGATGTAATGATGTCTGCAGCATGTGGAGTTTCCCTAGACTATAATGGTATTGTGATGTATAGTATGATCACTGTTATGACCTGTGCTGTTTAGAGGCAGAGTTTGGTCACAAGGGAACATAGAAAGAGGTCTATGCTCAACCTCATAAAGTTCTTTTTTTAGTATTAAATAGCCTGCTCGTGAATTGTATTTCAATAGCCCCAGAAAAGCCTTTTACTCCATACAGTACGGTGAAAAGAATGACATTACCTGTACATTTTAAAGTGCTTTTTACAATTGCCTGGGTGAGACTATGGGTCTCAACAGTGTGTGCCCACTCTTGTTCCATAAGTACATTTTCCATTCATTTTTTAAAAAATTTAAATATTAAGAGTTTAAAGTGATCTTGGAGGCTAATCAGCTACATGCTAAAAACTAATATCCATAACACAGTCGTTTAATATAAAACAAAATGCTTTAATAACTTTGTAGCTTATAAAGATTCTGAAATAGATTTTAAAGGTGCAGCGTGTAACTTTATGGTTGGGATTTGTCATTGCTCTGCCAGGAATGTTCCACAGTATGACATTAAACAGCACTAACGTATATTTATTCAATTACAGGTGGTTTTATAGCTCAAAAATACCCAGAAAAAGAGGCATTCTGACTGTGAGCGGGGTGTCCATTGTCTATGTAGCTTCAGTGCTTTGTTTATCCCATAATGCTTTGAGGTGTGATGTCACAATCTGTTTTTAGCAACCATGAAAAGTGCCATTCTAGTAAGACCAAATGATGCAAATGATATTCTAGTGTGTTTGTTTTTTTATTATGAATGAGAGCAGTGCTGTAGTTCTGTCCCACAGCCCTCTCACTGTGATATATATACTGTAGGATGATCAGTAATATTACCAGTGCTGTTTGGAGGCAGGTCCTTCCCTCCTGGGCTCATGGGGGCTGCAGTGGTGAGGGTTCTGTCTCTGTCTTCATATTGTTCTTCATACAGATCGGACTCCCGCTCCTTTTTCTCTCTCTCCTTCTGGTTTAGATCAGGTTTGTCCCCTCTCACTGGTTTAGAAGCATCAGGATCAACAGACTTCACCATGAACTTGTATTCCAAACCTGAAAACCACAAAAGAGGGACACAGTGTTCTCATACATTATACAATTAAATGTTTTTGAATGAAAATTCACACACATATTGAAATGTGTCTGGTCTCCATACCCTCTGTCACATCTTGAGCCAGAACCAAACATGTTCACGCAGTCAGATTTGTTTATTAAAGTGACACATGTCAAACGAAAGAGCTCATTGGACAGCATTCATTTCAACTAAAATTACATTTCATTCACCACATTCACAGAGTTTAGAACTTCACTCACTTATTCCACAGAAATCTGCAAGGTTTGTCAGTCCCGTGTGATATTTTTTCATTTACTTTTTTCCTTGTAGGACTATGCATGTCCCTGATTGGCTAATCCACCTTTTAACCACACTCACCTGAACTCTGGGAGGGCCACTCGTGATAAGACTTAAGTATTGAAGAAGTGTGTATTCTGGATCCAAGGCAAAGGAAAGGAAAATTGTTCTCCAACGCAGTTATAAGAAATGGGCAGTTCATGGTGATGTCATGGACCCAAGCCAACAATATGAATGACTGAACATTTAAACAGTTCTTAGTAGGGCACCTTCACATTATATTGAGTCTACAAGGAGGAGGATATTACTGTATATTAAAGTACAAAGTAACCACACTCACCTGAACTCTGGGAGGGCCACTCGTGATAAGACTTAAGTATTGAAGAAGTGTGTATTCTGGATCCAAGGCAAAGGAAAGGAAAATTGTTCTCCAACGCAGTTATAAGAAATGGGCAGTTCATGGTGATGTCATGGACCCAAGCCAACAATATGAATGACTGAACATTTAAACAGTTCTTAGTAGGGCACCTTCACATTATATTGAGTCTACAAGGAGGAGGATATTACTGTATATTAAAGTACAAAGTCACTTTTAATTCATTATTCATTATTATTTGTGTGAAAATAATAGTACAAATAAAATAATAGTGAAAATAGCCTTCTGTGTGATTAACCTCCTCACCCTATCTTTAAGGGAGCCACTCTGCAGAGAAAACTCATTTCAACTGCTTGCATTTGCCATCTTGTCCTTTTGGTCATTACCCAAAGCTCATGATCATAGGTGCGGGTAGAACCAGAGATCTAAACCAGGACTGAACCAACACCATAGGTGCGGGTAGGACCAGAGATCTAAACCAGGACTGAACCAAGACCATAGGTGCGGGTAGAACCAGAGATCTAAACCAGGACTGAACCAAGACCATAGGTAAGGGTAGGACCAGAGATCTAAACCAAGACAGAACCAGGATAATAGGTGAGGGCAGCATGTAGACTTACTCGTAAACTGAGAGCTCTTTAGGATTCGAACCACTGAGTTTCAGATCAAAAGACGAGAACTCAAAACTAACCTACTCGAAAAGGTCAGATATGATTTTAAATGCTACATGTACTTGCATAACTTTTAGTGGAAAGACCTCGAGTGACAGTTTGTTTTCATTTGTCAATCGAGGTCTAGAGCCACACGTCAAAATTAACTCTGATCCCAGTTATGTTTTTGATTAATTCAAATTCACAACATATAAAAATCTCTAAACCGTAAAATTTCAACAAAATATTTATATTTTTTAATCCTATCCCTTTGATAAAATGATTGTGTAATGCTGCTTTGTCCTGAATGAGCCCGTCCCACTTGTCTCTCTTGTATGAATGCCTTTACTCTCTCTACCGCCCCCTGCTGTGTGTTCTTATGACAGAATGGACAGATGGCTCACCTCAGAGGGGCCGTGCTCAAGCCACAGGAAACTCAACAATACACAACGTAACACAAACAAATAACGAGAACTCAAAACTAACCTACTCGAAAAGGTCAGATATGATTTTAAATACTACATGTACTTGCATAACTTTTAGTGGAACTCTTTCAAAGACCTCGAGTGACAGTTTGTTTTCATTTGTCAATCGAGGTCTACAGCCACACGTCAAAATTAACTCTGATCCCAGTTATGTTTTTGATTAATTCAAATTCACAACATATAAAAATCTCTAAACCGTAAAATTTCAACAAAATATTTATATTTTTTAATCCTATCCCTTTGATAAAATGATTGTGTAATGCTGCTTTGTCCTGAATGAGCCCGTCCCACTTGTCTCTCTTGTATGAATGCCTTTACTCTCTCTACCGCCCCCTGCTGTGTGTTCTTATGACAGAATGGACAGATGGCTCACCTCAGAGGGGCCGTGCTCAAGCCACAGGAAACTCAACAATACACAACGTAACACAAACAAATAAAGAAATAAACAAAAGCAAGACAAGCTCACAGTATGTAGGCTGCAGAGAACATGCACTCACCACACTGATCCACCACCTCCTGAGTCACCAGCTCCTTCACCTCAGAGGCCTAAACACACGGACATATACAGTAACACAAAGAGGTCACGATATCACACTTTAGAGGAATTATGTCATTCAGAATTATTTACACCATGACAAAACTAAATTCTCACTTTTTTCTCATCTAGAATGTAAAATGCAAAATTTTCACATCGAGAACCACCAAAACTCAGGGACACATACAGGGGCAGTTATACAGGGATGTCACAATATTTGATTCTTCTGAATGAAGTAAATGAAATAAAGCACCAACTGTTAGTTTTTCAGAGAGCACAGTCTATGTAAAAATACTTCTAACATTCAAACAATTACATTTTTAATATCTTCTATATTGAGACCATTTGTTATCAATTATTACAGACCCTTTAAAATCTTATGTCATTAGAATATTCTGGAGGAGAGGCAAGTGGAGGCAAAATGAAGCTAACATCATGTATTTACAATGGATAACTGACAAGATCATCTAAATGTTAATGGTTTTATGACATTATAACAAAATATAAGCAACAATTTTGAATTTTTAAGTTGCAAATCTTATTTACTTTGATTCTCTGTGAAGGGGGATGAAAAAAAAAGTTTTCTAACTATAACATAGTATTTAGGCTTCACAAAAAGTAAAATTTATGATGAAAAGTATAATATATTTGTAGATGAAGTTAAAACCTGTTGTGGGCTACACATTTCTGTACAGACTTGTCCAGTAAAGCCTCAAAATGTGGATTTTGCAATTTAAAAAATGCTTAGTGTCGATCATAAACTCATGTCAAATGAACAAATAAAATAAACACAACTGTAAGTTTAACTGGGCTCTAAAACATTCGCATGGATCTGAGAGGTTTTCATTTTCCAAATTATCCTTGATTTTTCATAATTTGTGATATTCTGAAATGAATCAGGGTACTTAGGAAATAAAATAAAGAAATACCATAAAACATATTTATAAATCATTTTTAACAAGTAGTAATGATATTTACCGATAGCCCAGGCTCTCCTTTGTCTCCTTTTATTCCTTCAGTCCCCATTGTTCCCTATGAAACAGTAAAGCCATAGTATTTTATATTTCGATTTGTTCATTCTGTCATAATTAAAAGAAATCTATTTTTAACCACTGATAATACTGTCTCTTGTTATCATAGAAGAACCACATCACATGAGTAAATCTGAACAAACACGTCTCTTAATCTCTAAATATCATTTTATTTCTACTGAATGAGTCAGAGCAAACTCACAGTGAGTCCCCTGAGTCCTGGAGCTCCTGGTTGTCCTTTCTGACATGCCTTTGTTCTGCCTCTGCGCCCCTTCTCACCCTAAAGGAAGGAAAATGTAAAAGGGAAATCAATCAGTTGCATCATATTAGTGTTCAGAGCTCCTGTGTGCAATAGAGATACACAAAGAACACCCCTACGTGATGTCACAAGTATCAATATACAGAGGTACTCCTTTCTATATTTTTGTACTTTCTTGTCGACTT